>QGMI01000393.1:0-32685 GCA_007821535.1 Lachnellula occidentalis
TTATCTATCTGGTTAGTACCGAACCACTTCCATTACAAGCTCCTAACTCAAATCTCTTCACAGCAGAATTAGCAACCTCGCTCGTATCACGGCGGAAGAGCAAAAACCTCGCTCGTCTTAGTGCGGTGCTGTGTCTGTTCTCAATATCGGAAGAGCAAAAACTTCGCTCGTCTTAGTGCGGTGCTGTGTCTGTCTCAACATACGACGGAAGAGCAAAAACCTCGCTCGTCTTATTGCGGTGCTGTGTCTGTCTCAACATACGACGGAAGGATGCCTTCGTGCAGCTCGTCCAACTATTCCAACTGTCCCAACTGTCCCAACTGTCCCAACTGTCCTAACGTCTGAATGCCTTCGTGCAGCTCTTCTTCTCGACTTACGGTCGACACTACACTCTTTTCTCTTCTCTAGATGCCGCGGGGCAGCTCCTTCTTCACGACTTACGGTCGACATGCGCATCGGTTCGCTGTCTGTCAACAGCAGACTCCACACTTCACACGACTTCTTACGGCTCTTGCTCCCTGATTAGCAATCTCTCGTCTCCGAACTACGGTCGAAATGTATGGTATATACGGTGTGGTGGAACGTGGAAGATACAAGTGGCGGATTTGGCCGAGGGAAGACATTATTTGCAGGTTTGGGAGGGGCAATAGGAGCATGGCTTAGGGTCTCAGACCTCGACGAGTGCATAGGTAGTTGACTCCTGCCACACCTTCTACATTGCAGATACTCTCATCCTCTTCTGCTAGTTCGTGAGTGGTTTCAAGGTCTTTCTCTCTGCCTCTATCGGTAGACATGCTAACACTTCTTCGTCTTCTAGATGTCACAGCGCAGCTCTCTTCCTCGATCTACGGTCAATATACTTTTCGGCTCGCTATCTGTCAATAGCTGTCACATCTTTTACGGCTCTCGCCCTCCGACTAGCAATTCCTCCGTCTTCACATTACGGTCGACATATACGATATACAAATGGTGTGGTGGTGTAGAGGATACTGGGGTTGGCGGATTTGATGTAGTGCCAGGAGAAGTCATCATTTCCAGGCTTGGAAGGAGTGACGGAACAATTTTGCACCGTGCATGTGGGGTACTTTGAGGATTTGAAGAAAATTGAATCAAGCGTGAGCGAGGACTGTAGCACTTTTGAAGCTCACTACCCAGCACTAGTTAAAGGCCTACAACATCAATACAAGAAGACAGTATTGTGTATGCAATTTGAGATGTGACCCAGCCTCGTTACCCTCAACCCGTCGAGTAACTTTCAAACGTGATACTTCGTGGCGTTCAACGACCAATAAAAACTCCCCATCATCCTTCTCAGACGACGGGCTACCCTGGCGCACTCGAGCGGTCATTGCCAATCATCTTCGGACTGTAATTGCACTCTAGACCGGGGATCGGGCGTGTGCACGTTCTGAACGCGCGACCATTTCAGAATCCAACACCCGCCATAGCTTTTGGATCACATAGTATCCTACGACGCCGAGAGTAAATCCTCCAGAAACGCGCCCTAGACACTCGTAAAAGCGGGGAAAGCGAGTGTGGGTCATAGCAAAAGGCCATGTGCGGTTGGTGTAGGATATACACAGAGGCCTTGTGCGGAACTGGTGCATGCGTGTATAAGTTGTGGTTCTTAGAAAGGGTCCTCGATAAGTGGAGTGTTTCATGGAATGATACCATGCTACTGGCTTCCGGTTTGGTAACTGGGTATCGACCATGGTCACAACCACTTTATGTGACAGGGTCTTGATGACCACCTTTTGTGACTGGGTGTCGACCACCGCAGGTTTTGAGTAATACATTCTTGACACGCCCGCAGGAAAGAACTTGTTGGTTGAAGAGGTCCGAAAGTGCAATGATATGTGGATTGTCGGCGAGGAGGTATCGTCGAGGTGCTCCGGCGAAGGGTTTCTGGTGTCTGCTGCTCGACCAAAAGCTTGTTGCTTGATGCTTGATGATAGATATATTATCAAGAGGGAGGGAGGTAGGAGGTTGTCGGCAAGGTGAAATTGCAGGATGCAAGAAGGATATTTGATGTGTAATCTGAATTCGTTTGGTGGTAGGAAGGGATATTTTCAAATCCTGATAAGATGAAATAGAGTTTGGTGCGCGGTAAAGCTGAGATGTTGTAGGAACAGAATTATCGGTCCCAAAGAATGTCTGGTCATGTGGTACCTAGGTCTTAGTCGAATTCGGAATGACTGGTGTAGAAATCCTTTGGAGCTTGTACGGCACACTAGAAGAAAAATATCTCATAATTTCGTTTTTTGGGGGATTATATACCTACGTAATTCTCTAAATATAGTAGCTGGTTATAAGGTACAACTCAAGGTTAGGTAGTAATATGTCTTCTTAAATAATCATGTAATTACTGTTTTCGGACGTAAAAACCCCCTTTATTTCAGTCTTACATATATCTCTAGCGCATCCAATGATACATTCTTCTTAGTAGGTAGAACCAGCTTATTGCTATTCACGTTGGCAAAGATATATCGGGATTCGGCTGCATCCTAGCACTGTTTGCCGGAGATGTACAGCTCGAGCGCTGCCATATTCCCCGTAGATGGATGCCGCTGACACATCGTCTGAGGTTCACGCAGCCCGGTGACTACATTTCTTTCAACGAAGCAGAATTCTATACTTTTGGTTCAAGACCGCGAGGGCAACATCAGCGGATTCCGTAACGCGTGTCGGCACCGCGCCTATCCCGTTGTTGAAACCCTTCCTGTGGCACCGCCAGTATTTTGGGCTGCATCTTGATACTGTTCAGGGTTTCGACAAAACCAACATGGCTTGATGTCTATCCATGTCTATTTGGACAGGTCAGGCTTTTCTTGGATCAATTTGCAGGCTGGCGAGCCAGACGCCCTATGGTTGCAAACGCCACGTAATTACATTGGATTATATATAAAGCAATATAGATCCTAATTTTTGATTACATTAGAACTATATTAGATTACCCACGTTCAATAGGCTATTGATATTAGATCACATGTTTTTAATACCTATTTTTGATATAAAATTATATAGGTAGTAGTAGTCTTTTATTAATAGATAGCTAATTTGTAGGAGAAATAAATCTGATTTTTACTATAGAATCTAGTCTAGAATACTCTCCTTCTACCTCTACCTCCTATATCTGCCTCTGTCTCCTAAATCTGCTCCTATTTTCTAAATAAGCAAAGATATAACTATTCTAAGATTTACCTTTTATAATTACATCAAATAACTAATACCGGACCCGTATTATTGTAAATGACAGATACCGGACCTATATTGTTATTAATGACTAAGACCGGACTTACCTATAGACTTGACCTATTTTAGCTATAGCCCTACTACTACGATCCTTATAAAAAAAAAGTATATCCTTAGCTTCCTCTATATTGCACCCCTGTCTACTACATTGCACCCTTCTACTATATTATACCCTTCTATATCACACGCTTCTATTAATTACTATATCGTATACTTTAATCTATATTATATACTTCGTGATATAGAAGGGAGTAATATAGAAGGGTGTAATATAATAGAAGGGTACAATATAGTAGAAGGGTATAATATAGAGGAAGCATATGATATAGAAGTATGTAATATAGAAGCATACGACATAGAGGAAGCTAAGGATATACTCTACTTTTTTAGTAAGAGTCTAGTCTTAGTTATTAATATTAATATCGATCTAGTATCTATTATAAACAACTTCATAGGTCTGGTATTAGTTATTTGACATTATAAATATCTATTCTATGATAAACTAAAGAATTAGAGAGTTAGTAAAGGCTAGTAGAAGAGAGGTAGAGAGAGAAGAAAAGAAGGAATGCTTATATATAGGCGTAGAGAGTAAAGAAGAGAGAAGACTCTTCTATAAGTATATAGAAGTAGAAAGGAAGTAGAGAGTAAAGGAAGAAAAGAGAAGACTTATCTATAGGCATATAGAAGTAGAAGAGAGGTAAAGAGTAAAGAAGAAGGAAAACTTACTTATAGGTATATAAAAGTAGAAAAGGAGATAAAGAGTAATAATAAAGGAGAAAGAAGACTTACCTATAGGCGTATATAGGGGTCACCACAAAACCCATAGACCCATGGGTACCCGACCCATAGGTCCCTATAGGTCGGGTCCTAGTATCTATAAGGACCTATAGGTCGGGTCCTATTTTGTAGGACCCGACCCATGGGCCTATGGGGACCTATGGGTCTTGCAGGGGTAGGAAGGTAGGCGTACGGAGGTAGGGTGTGTAAAAGACCCTCGAGCCTAGTGGTACGATAGGGATTACCCCTGAACTAGGCCTAATTAAGCTTATAGTAGGGGTGTACCCCCCCCCTGTAGGACCTATAGGTACCCGACCCGACCTATGGGTTAGGTCCTAAAACCTATAGGTCAGGTCTAATAATTATAAGGACCTATGGGTCGGGTCCGGGTCCTAACCTTGGACCTATAGGGACCTATGGCGACCCCTAGGCGTATAGAAGTAGAAGAAAGATAGAGAGTAAAAAAAAGAGAAAGGAAAAGAGAAAGAGTAAGAAGAAAAAAGAAGTAGAGAAAATATAATTTAAAAACGCGATTTATATATTAGCTAAAAAGGTACTTAATTTTATATAGCTCTACTATCTACTAAAAAGTCCTCTTTATACTATATATACTAAAAATTAAGCATTTTAACTCTCTTTAAAGTAGAATTCTAGTTCTTAAACCTAGGAAAATATATAATAATATAGTATTTTACGTATTTATTAGATTACTTTAAAAAAGAATATTATTACATAGTAATTTAAAGCAGATTTATAGTACCCTAATCTAAGAATATAGGTAATCTAATATTAATATATGATATTATATATAATAACATATAATCTAATATTATTATATAGCATTTACAACCGTAGGGATGTAAAGTGCGCGGATGACTTTGAGAGGGTGGATAAGCAGCCAAGTATATAGCAATTTGAATTTGCGAAGGAATCCACCTTTGATCACTATACGGAAACCCGAAAGGCAGGTAGTTCAAATACTAACCAGATAGATAACATACGGCCAAATAATAAATAGTCCCGGCAGCATATAAAATGAGCGAGGTTTTCTTTTTTAGTTGAGTAATGATATGGTTGTTATTCTGGCTTTCCTTTCGTCGAAGTGAAGACTTCTAGCCACTGGCGCTTCCAGGATCCTTTCTCGTTGGTTTACCTTTTATAATGTGCCAGACGGCGTGGGACATTCACCGTGAGTACCGGATTTTCTAGCATTCTGAGCACGTAGGACCAAGTAATTAATCAACGAGCGTTCATTATCGGCCTATGTATCTTTCTTGAGATTACAGCTTACAAGCCACCATGAGGACCCCCCTTACAACCACGCTTCCTCGCTTCATTATACTATTAGCACCAGCCATGCAAACCTATCCCGCAAACGGAGATGTACAACTGAAATGAGTTGCAGTGGTTCCACCAGAACCGAATGCACTAATCAGCGCCTCGATAGCAGCATAGCAACCGAGACCGCACACCACCAAGGAACCCAAGAAGTACACAACATTAGCTGAGGATATCCAGAAAGACTTCATGTAGCCTCTCCACCATCTCTTCAACCCGCTGTCCACACGGACGTACTTCTTCGTCGCGGTGTCGAAATGCTCTTCTGGAAGCATGGCGTTCTTCTTGATATCGAAACCCAGCTTGAGTAGCGCTGGGAAGGTGTAGGTGAAGTTGCCGATACAGAACGCGCCGACTAAACTCGAGATGTCTCCAATGTTCGGGACGGCTGTGGCGATGACGTAGGCGACGGCCCAGTAGACTGGTACTACAAAGATCCACATGATCTTGCCACGCTTGGATGTTAAGGCAGGAAAGTCTGGTCAAGTTTGTTAGAAATCTGTGACTTTGAGGTAAAGAGTATAGGAGGCTTACTGAAAATCTCCATGAGCACGTTGTTGTAGATGACTTTGATGCCAATGTTACCGTACAAGGCAGCAGCAATCAGCCCACCTATTCGCAGCATTAGTTTCAGTTAACATCTGACGGTGGTGAGTGTGACTTACCCATGATGGCTAGAATGTTACCAGCGGTTCGGTAGTTAAAAGGGGTAGTACTCTGAATAGCCGAACTGAATGTGTATTGGCCTTGGTAAGCGTACTGGAAGATACCAAAGAACATGTAGACGAGGTAGATAAAAATATCTGCAACAAGCATCCCCTTCCAGAAGTCCCACGGGTTGCGCATCTCAGCAAGGAGATTGAAGAAAAGCATGGCTCCACCATAGGCGTAGATGATATTGTTAATACCCTGGAAAGAGCCAAGGAAGCCTACACCACCAGAAGCGTATCCATAAGGAGGTGTTCCAGCAAATGTCCTGATGGGGACATGGCTCTCGACTGTGCCGTTGGGAAAGTTAACTTCACCAAAAGCGACGTCCGTGCTGGCGCCAAAGGAGCTGAACATAGCCGCGTAATTGGGTGGCGAGTTGGCAGCAACACCGATAGCTATGAATGAAACAAGGACGGTTGTCAAGACGGAAAAGTTGGCGAGCCATCCGAAACGCTGAAGGGTGCGGATCTGTCCGAGTACCATGCCCAGGAGGGCGACGATGAGAAGGCAGATGACGAAGCAGAGTCCGTTGCCATGTTCTCCGTTTCTGCCAATGGAAATTTGTGAAATCTTGCCTCCTTCACTGAGAATAAGCACGGCCACCAGCATGAGCATTTGAAGAGACTGCAAAACGTTGATTAGGTGTCGCATAGCTGGGCCAAAGACACGGAAAAATGCTTGGCCGAAATCGCGGAGGGGGTAACGATCGGAGTCCGCTGTGGGTCACAGTGTCAGTATTGATTTCTTTGCATGGACTTGAGGCTTGAAGAGAGTTAAGGTGATGGAAATACGCTTGGCAATGGAAAGCATGTTGGAACAGTTCTTGAGATGTTTGCGTAACCGAAGTATCACTTACTGTGCATGTAAACTCCCCAAACATACCATCCAGAGACGGAAGCCATGAGACCAAAAGTGGTGTATAGAGCGACACCAGGCCCAAACCCGGTGTTGGAGAAAGCCCACCTGTAGTATTTGTTAGGTCATGATATGCTTGACGAAAGTCTAGGAAACTCACGGAGCGCCAGAAGGACCAAGAATATCTGTTGTGATCAAGAAGAAGATAGACCCCCAGGATGCAGTTCTGGTAGCACGCGAGGCTTGTCTCCATTCCAGATCAGTCACAGTAGACCTACGCAAGACAAAATATTAGCATTACCTCAAAGATTGCCATGGGGATTTCAAGATATACAAAATAGACATTGTGGATAGAGGCTTAACTTACCAATCATTGTGAGTTGTTACAATCTGGTTTCCTTCCACCACCGCGTTGATTTCGTGCTGGTGACCCTTGGAGAATCGATTCTTGATGATGGCGCCCAGAGAAAAGGGTTCCTTTCGCGTGAGGTTAGTACCCTCATATGCACGCTCTTCACCGCGGGTGATTTCTGCGTAGTGAAGATATTCCTCGAAAAGAATGTCCGGGTCGTTGTGCACTTGAGCAGCCTCGATAGTGAAGCCACTGTCCAGTCCTCCCTCATGGCCATGATCGAGAACGTATTGGTTGGGGTTGTTCTTCTCGCCCATGCGCGGGTCACCGCCATCAAGGGCCAGGTTCGCAAGGTTTGACATTTTGGCAGATGGATGAGCAAAGGGAAAAAAGTGAAACAGTGGGCCAAAGCATTATATAGGTACTCGAGGAGCTGTATAGCCAGCATTCCTACTTGTGCCGGCGACCGAGTGAATTGACAGCGTGCACCAATAAGCGTCTGGATGAGCGAGGTCCAACAGGCCCAAAGCGCCAAGATTTCCATTTATCTTTCTGCCAAGACACTCCAACGGAGGATGTCAGATACGGATAAAGGCTCGAACCAGAAAGGGAAGCTCGTTAAACACAATCAAGCCACAATCAATATGTGAATAGGATACGGTGCGACGCCGTCATTTGGTGGGCTCTGATAAGAAGAAAAGAATTCCAATTACAAGATCACCACTGGGACCTTCTTGAAAAGGCTTAAGTCTACAACTTCAGAGAACCGTCGGTACGGGAATGACCAGGAGATGATAAATTCAACCTATTAGATTCATATATCAATGCTTGTCACGCAAGTATAACTTTGCTTATTTCCGATGTAATACTCGAGGGGGTCGATGAGAGAAGCGCCCGTCGCTAGTGCACGTGCGTAGCGAAAGCAACAACACCACAAACAAACAACCAATAAGGAGGGGAGGTTACATAGCAAAGAAGCAAGTCGGGTGGAAAGGAGTGTAATTCGATGCCTGGCTAACACAAATCCAGTGATCGTAGAAGAACTTACAATGCAATGTAGACAAGTCATATGACTAGGCTTCATCCGGCCCACTTTAGAGTGAAAGACAGGGGGTGAGAAACAGAGCGCAAAATCTCCCCACCATAATAGAAACTCAAGACTTTGAGAATATCACAGTCTCGAAGATTAGTATTTCGTGGAGCAGGACGACGAAGACCAAATTCCCGTCGCCCTGGTGAAGGTCTATCGGGCACATTCCCGAAAAGCTGGTTGGCAGATAAGGCTAAGGTAGAGGATTTTCGTTTAATTCGGAAGCCGGTAACCGTAACGACTAGACCTTACTACTCGTAAACCGACCCGTGCGTACTTGAGTAAGGTGACACGACAATTCCTAGCGATATATCAATTATATGTCTTAAACGCGTTGCTTTCTATTGAAATCGAATTATCATAACTACTATATTGCTAGAATTGTAAAGGCTATATTAATCTATAACGAACATTCTATAACTAAAATCACTAGACTATCATAATGATTCAGTTATATAGTAATTGTCATAGCTTATACTAATAACCAATAAAAGGTTAGTAGAGGTGAAGAAGTACTAGTGAGCTTCTAGAACATTAGACTAAGGAAGGAAGAAGGGAGCGGGAAGTAGTCCCTTCTTATACTAAGCTAATCTATATAGTGCCTAGGGTATAAGATACCCCGCTTGGGAAAGAGTGAGATCGGAGGATCCCGAATTCACGTAGGGTTGGGAATAACCTCAATGACGTAGGGCATATGGATGGTGAACGGTTATCCCTAGGAACGTGACTAACCACGTGATGCCAAAGCATGGCACTATCCTGTGACAGTAATTAGATAGAACTGAACTGTCATAGTGTTCCTTGAATTACCATGGCTGGTTATCGTAAGGGACGCCCTAATTTTTGATAGTACGGATAAAGACGATACGACGTTTAAATCCCTCCGAGTCAAAAGAGGTACGGGGACATGGACTTATGAATTATAATTAGTACGATGGGGTTTGGGAGGCGCCGGGCACGACAACCACCATTCGGGACGGAGGACGACATTATCGAATGACTGATTGGCTTAGCAGCGGCAATAGCTTAGGGGATAGCTAGCTTATAGGTTTGGGGAAGCCAAAAAGTATATGGCCTATGATATTGTCGGCTTGGAACCTGATTCAGTAGAGAAATACCGCAGATCATTTGATTATCACTATAATTCCTTACTACAGCAAAGGTCAAATGGAGTTCGACTTACTTTTTATTTACTCGAGTACTTGTACTCCATATGCCGTATAGAGTATAAGTGAAAGCGGATGGACTTCAATTTAGCGTCTTGCTCAAGATGATGAAATGATCCAGGGAAGTACTTACTGCCCCCCCCCTATTATTAATGAAGGTCAAATCAGGTAAAATCTCCATCTGTAGTGAACTACAAGGTAATGAACCAGGGGCTTTGTCCAATGTAATCAATAGGATCTAGGACGTCGGCTATATATGAAATGGGTATCTCGCGGGATCACGGAAATGCGAAAGTGCTGATATAGTATTGATTCAATCTGCTATTTATATACGATTCCCGACGCATACGAAGAATCTACCTGAATCTGACCCACGCTTGCCGCATTATCTGCGGTCACCTTGGTGCTTCCAACGACAAAGTTGTCTATAACAAAGTTGCTCACACCGACTTGAGCGCCCGATACAGAGTCGTAGAAAGCAGGTAGCTCGCTTTCTGTGGTCCCGAGGCTCGAGGGCGCGAACTCTTCAATCCAAGCATTGCGAATGACAAGGTTCTTGAGGGTCTCGAGGGCGCAGATGCGAAAGAGGCAGGCAGAAGGGCCTTCGGCGCGGAAATTAGACCAGGTTACATTTTGCATGGTATTGCTGACGTCTGCCGTGTTGTGGTTGGACGAAATGCCAGTGCTGGTTGCAGAGTAAGCGTTGTCTGAGCCGATGAGGCCAGGGTTGCTGGAGGCCTGCATGTAGCTCTGGTGGATGACGCTGACATCGTTGATGGTGATGTTGGACAGGCTTCGGGATGCCCAGCCAAATTGTACGACGGGAGCCGCGGCCAGCTTCCAGACAACGACACCGTCAATGCTGATGTCGGAGTAGTAGGTCTTGATCGTGTCGTCGTTGACATGGTAGAATATATCCTGGGCCCGGGAGCCAGGGTAGAATTCCAAGCCATCCGTCTGTCCATAGAAAGAGCCAACCTGTTTGTAGTCGGTTGCTACTGTGGTCATCAAAGTAAGATCACCATTCCAGTCCATAGAGTTGAATGGAGGTGCATTAATAGTCGGGCCATGCAGGGTGAAGGTCTGGTGTGAGCTTCCTGTCTGACCAGACCACATCCTGAGACCATCGTTGTTGCTGCCAACCTGGTAGTCGGAGTTCGGATCAGCATACCAGACGTACTGTTCACCTGAAAGAACACCATGACCTGTCGCATTCACTGCCGAGCCGGTATTTGAAAACTGAACTGCGCCTTTGACATAAGCCCCCGGAGCAAAGTATATCCATGTTACGCTGCTGCTGAGTTTCATATGGTTGGAGCCAGTGCAGTAGTAGACCCCAGGGTTGAAGATTACCGTGGACGAGTCGGTCGTATCGAGACCGGATATCAAGCCTTCTTGTACACCAAAAGCCGTGGAGGTTGAAGGAATGAGTGACGGATCCTCCATCGGGCTGGCAAATACAAGCAGCGCATTGTTGGGGGTTTGCTCTCCTGGCCCGGGAATGGTCTGGAGATCATCCTGAAACTCAACAGAGAAGCGGTAGCCACGTTGATTGTAAGGCACGGAAATGTAAGCGTCGCCTCCCGAAGTCGTAGAAGTGAAGCCGAGGTTTGTTGGACGGATCGTGAAATTACCAATGGCCGTTGTGTTTCGGGAAATCTTGACAGTTACATTGGACGCATAGAGGAAGGAGCTCCAAGCCATGGTAGTACCGATACCGTCGGCATTCTCTGTACCCATGCCATTTCCTGGAATGGTCTCATAGACAAAAGAGTTGTAGTAAGTGCTAGAATTGGCGTCAGAAGCTGATGCAATTTCAACGCTGTACAAATGCGACTGGCGGACATTGTCATCCTGAACTGGAGTCTGCGTGTTGATTTCTCCCGCCGCGTGCCACCACGTCTTCAGCTGACTCGTGTCTGCGGTATCGTTTGGTGTTGCTTCGGCTCCCAACAACAAGGCAGCCAGTACCCAGGCTGAAAAGAAGAGACGCATGGTATAAGTGAAGCAAGAATAAAAAAACTCATGAATATGAATACGAATACGAATATATATTGTCGTTTAGAGACTCCAACATAGCAGCAGCACAAACCTGCGTAGAAGGAAAGGAGAAGGGCTCAACATCTTCGGAGGAGCGACTTGACAGATGATATATAATTGACGACCAAGTATATGGTGAAGTCTAATATTATGGTAGGATCTGGTAGTACCCTGAATTTCCGTCGCATGCTAACAATTTAGGCCTACAACGCGCTAAGGGCTGTACCTGAAACAGGCGCTACTATTCCTTGGCGCAGCACGGGACACCCTTTAACTTCAGTCTTGCGAATTATATCCCTTCGTCTCTCGATGTCCCAGACAGGGATCGCGTGGCTTAAGCATCACTTCAATATCGCTATTTTTCGTGTTTTCACTCCCTTAAATTATAGATCCTACTAGTTATTAGTATCTGCTCTGAATAAATATTAACTATATCTCTAACCTAAGATTTCTTCAACTAGCAATTAGATATAATTTTGGTGTCACGTGTAGAAAAACGGGCCAAGTCACTAAGCTATACCTAAACAGGCTTAAAACTAAGAGGAAACCACTTTACGCGCCCCCCTGTCTAGGACATCGAGAGACGAAGGGATACTTACTACCTGTCCTGTGCATATACTTGACTCAAAAACAGACCCACTCAAGTGGGAATGCTAGGAGTTGCTCTTTTCTACTGTATCCAACTGGCCTGATAATAGCGACTTTTCCTGGCAACCGAAATTCCTACCGATGAAAAGCTCGAAGCTCCCGAGATCTCAAAGATTGAGATGTCAGCGCCGAATTTCCGCGCAAACCAGCTGCGCAGCTCGACTGCCAGCAAGGAATCTACCCCATAGGTGTGCAATGGTCTCCGCAAGTCTACTTCGTCAACTTTCAACGTTGAGAGATTTCTCGTTAGCTTCTTCAATAGGGCCAGCGATACCATAGCCCCTGCTTCTAACAGCGAGGTCGCTTCTGCGAACATTTTCCGGAAGTCTATCACTACCTCTGTGCCGGCTGCCGAAGCTCCGGATGCAGAATCTATCAGGTGCATATGCCGGAAGAAGGGTGTGGCGACCCAGTTGGCCTGCTCAAGTCCTTTGGTTTTCACGTTGGCTGGAGTCTGGATACCAATAAGTGTCTGGCAATTTCGCGCCGTCAAGACAACCTCGGGGTTACAATGGAAGTCAAGAACAGCGAAGAGTTCCTTGGATGAAACAGGTAGAAGATTGCCCCTAGCCAGCACTCGGTTCAAGAGTTCTTCGTTTTCAGCAAGCAGACCCTCATCAGTCATGGCGCCCAGGTCCAGAGAGCTTCCCTTTTCGCCTTGGGCAACACGGTAGTCAGCGAGTGCATCCATTGAAGTATTTCCAGCGGCGTAATTTGCTTGACCGCCCGAGTTTACGATTCCAGATATTGAAGATAGGAAGACAAAGAAATCCATCCCTTTCGGCAGAAGCGTATGTAAATTCCATGAACGTCGGACTTTCGGATCAATGCAGGTCTTCCCATCCTTGCAAGACATTTTCTCGAATACAGCGTCCTACAAATCGTTAGTGTTTTCCCAATAAACATCATAGAAAGAGGAATATACTCTAAGAACCATGGCTGACTGGAAACATCCACCGGTCTCGGGCATAGATGCAGCGCATTTATCAAGAACAGCTTTTAGACTGTCCGCGTCTGTCACATCACAAGCCAGAGCTTTGACACGTACACCATCAAGTGCGAAATTCTTCTACTATATCTGACTCGTGATTGATCAGATTTTGGCAAGCTAGGTTGAGAGCTACCAAACTGCTAGAGCAGGCCGTATCAATTGTCGTGCTAGTGCCTGTGAGGTTATAGAGCCAGCTTAGCCAATTGGCGAGGATGGAAGCCGAAAGGCCAGTACCAACGTAGCCTGGTCTGTTTTAAGGGTCTTTCGACTATAGCAATCTATAGTCACCAGCCATACATCCGGTGTACACTGAAGTCTTGGAGCCGGCAGTCTTTTTGAGAGGCATTCCGACTGTAGGAAATGTCAATAGAAAAGGCTGAAACAGACTGGGGCTACCAGCACTCACCATTTTTGAAAGCTCTATATGTAGTCTCTAGTAGATTTCGCTGCTGGGGGTCCATTCCAGCAGCCTCAGCAGAGGATATAGAGAACAAGGGAGCATCGAAAGCTCCAATATCCTCGCGAAGGAAATGACCTCCCCTGATTGGACGCTGCAGGCTATAATTAGCAGTGAGGAGTGCAAGAGCAAGACTTAGGAAGTGCTTTACAGTATCGACCTTTTGTCATCGGGATGATAGTAGTTTGACAAACCTAATCGGTCCTCTGGGAAGTCTGTTGAGGCACAATGAGCTTCAATGAGCATGTCCCAGAACGATTCAACAGAGTCTGCATCTTGGGGGAAGTTCGAAGAAAACCCAACAACTACAATCGGCTCGAGGCTGTCTAGCTTATTAGCAATTCGGGTATTCGGTGGCTTGGTTTCATGGTCGTCATTATAGCTTGATTTCAAGACGTCGAAATGTTCACTATTCGGCAGAATCTAGTCATCGACGCCTAAAGGTGCCATCTTCAAAATACTTCCGAGTTGCGCAGAGGCTCACGAGAATGCAACTGATACCTAGTGCTGGCTAGGAAACAAAGTTCAAAGATGAGGTACATGAAGTGAGAGCTTTTAATTCGTACATCTCACCAGCCTTATCGATACACGTAACTTTCAAGCACTGGCCTGTGGGACAGAAGTTTGGCACCCGAGTTTCAGCTAGTGTCAATATTTGCTTCGAATGAAATTATTGCCAGCGCTAGTGTATACTTTCTCACCCCCGGACGTAAGGTAGATTTAGTGTAGTAAGTAGGGGGTACGGGCGAAAAATGCCAAATAGCGTCCTTTTTTAACGCTAGGCGAAACGGAAGAATCTTATTGGAGTAGAATGATGTAGTAGAGTAGGAGGGAGCGAAGCGAAAGGATCTAATTAGCTCACAAATGATGTAGTAGTAGGAGCGTTTTTCACGTGTTCTTAGTTATCTCCTTTCTATACAGCGCAATCGTACTTCCTATAGCATACTACCTCCCTATTACTAGAGGGCGCAATTATGCTTTCCCTCCTACTTAAGCTTCCTCTCTCTATAGAGCGTAGCGTTGCTTTCCTCTCCTACTTAAGCTTCCTCTCTCACTAGCTCTTGCTATCCCTCGCCCTCCCCTAGATTGCGCTGTCCCCCGCGCCTTCTTTTACTTCTATTATACTTAAAACACTTAAATAATAAAAAATTTGAAATGTGTAAGACCACGTCAGGTGGCAACTGCATGGTCAACGCCCCGGAGCTTGCGTAGGGCCGCGAGGGCATGCTTAGAGCAGTGTAGATACTGATGGTTGCCACCTCATGGCCTGACCTGCTTCTGGGAATATGATGGCTGGTTGGAAAGAACATCCCCGATGGAATCCCCGGTGGCACGATTTCAAAGAAGGGCCAAAACCGGCAATGTAAAGCCCGCATGTATGCAGGTCGAGTGTTTGTCAATAGTATTGTATTACAGTGACAAATTACATGGTATCAATTTACTAAGCTTATACTAGTGTTCGTGGATAATGCTGTGTTACAATGACAAATTGCAGGGTCTTGATTTACTAAGCTTATACGGGTTTTAGCCGCCGGAAATAATTACCGTGTCTTACTCACACCTCTATGTTCAAATAGGAAGGAGAAGGTTGTAAATCTTATGATCATGAATTTTTTTTATACTAGGTACAGACGGTAATCTATATCCGAGGACTACTTTCATAATGGTTTCCGTAGATTTAGATAGCTACTAAGTACCTAAGGAAACGCTCTAGAGAGGTAAGATAAAGGATCTAGTAATAGAATTTAGCTATACTTATAACTTAATATTTCCTTATATAATTCATTGCTCTATAGAGTACTAGGAGCTACCAAATATATACTATTTCTCGACCCTTGCTATTAGAAGCTTTATTTATTATATATTATCATAGGGTTATAATATACTACTACGTAATAAATAGTCAGGTACTTATATTAGAAGAAGCCTTATAAAATAGGATTTCTCTACTTACTTAGAATACTATCTATTCTTTAATATATTTATTATAACCTCTTATTATTTTACTTATTAATTATAAGTATTCTATAAGTTAGATCCTAGCTATAAAGTTTATAGTTATATTACTTCTTAATAAATTAGTAATTACTATAAGAAGCAAGATATACTCTAAGGCTTATAGGATATATTTAAATACTATTAACTAAAAAGAGGATTAGGAAGCCTTTATTATAACTATCTAATAAACTAGAAGTTGAAGCTTTTAGGAGTTTTTAATTATAAGACTAATTATAAAGCATTACTATAGTAACTATATAAAGCATAATACTACTTCGATTGAAAATACTACCTATTTAATATTAATATCTATAAAACGATAGTAATAATAAACTATAAGGATTATACTAGTAAGGACCTATTAGTTTAATACTTTTTAACTTATAGAAACCGGTTTTTAGCAACTAGAGAAAGGTTATGATTACGTTTTATTAGAATTAGTAATATCTTAATACAATTTAAGTTTAGGCTATAACTAAGTAGTCTAAGCTATTATATTAAAGTAAGCTAATTATAAAAGCATTTTAGCCGATTACTTAGAAGCTAGAAATTATAAAAAGAGAGAATAGGTCTATTAGAAACGGTTATAAGGCTAGTACTTTAAAATATGAAAAGACGAAACCTTATTTTATTAGATTATATAATTATAAAGTCTTTTAGAAATAATTTCTATATCTTAATTATTAGGAAAAAAGAAAGTTTTAAGTATATATATTAGATATTATAGAAGTATATAAGGGATTTTTAGTACTTAATACTAAAATTTAAAGGTTATTTAGATACTTTATATCCTATTTTTAAGTTTGAATTTTGAATTTTGCTTTTTACTAAAAATCTTAAAAATCGATACTAGTTTATTTTTATCCTAATATTTCTTAAAGTAATATTACTTTACTATTATACTAGTATATTACCTACTATTAATATATCTTTATTCAACCTATAAACTCCTACTAGATTCGCTTAGATAATGCCTATATTAGACCTTACAACTAGTAGAATTAGTCTAGTAAAAGATAAAACGCTAACTACTTTAATAGGAGCTTTTACTAGTAACTAACTAAAAGTAAAAGATAAGGTACTAAGTACTTTCTTAGAAGATATAGTATCTTTACTAAGCCTTAAACTAGAGAAACTGCTAATAAAGAAGGATAAGAGGAAGCTAGCTATAGAAGTAAAGCGAAAGTAGTATATTAAGCTTAAGAAAGAGATAAATGGTACTACTTTATTAAAAGTACTAACTATTATATTAGAAGAAGGTAGTAGACTTAAAAGTAATTCTAGTAATATCTTTATATTAGAAGGATATAGTCTAGATAGATTTCTAGAATAAATTAAGCTTTTTATTATTAATAATAATCTTATTAGAGATATATCTAAGAAGGAGTCTTCTAAAAAGGACTCTTTAAAGAAGAAGAAGAAGGAAAAGAAGCTAAAAAAGTTAAAGGTACTATTGATTCTATTATCTTTAAATGATTTATTATTATCTTCCTTCTTATCTTTAGAGTACTCTTTATCTAGTAAGGAGTTAATATTAGATACTAAGTTAAGTAATAAGGTTATAAAGAAAACTTAAAAGTCTAAGTCTAAATTAAAGAAGTCTTACTATAAGAAGAGCTACTTATAACTTACCTTTTAGAACCTAATACTAATTAAGGAAACTTATAATATACCTTATTTTAATAGAACTAATATTATAAAGTATTTTAGGACTTTAGAATAATGCTTTAAGACTTATAGAATTAAGTATTCTAATAAGAAGATCAATTAGGCTATTTAGTATATAGATTCCTAAATCGGTTAAAATATAGAATAACTTATTTAGACGATAAAAAGCTAGAAAAACTTCTAGGAAATCCTTTATAAAGAGTATTAAGCTAGTAATACTAATTAGATAAAGTATACTATTAATTATCTAGACTAAGTTATTTAAACCTTTTAGGAAATAATAGAGACTATTTCAAAAATATAGATTTAGATTTACTATTATAAATTTAATAATATAGTTATAAGATTATTTTAAGAAGTTAAGTTAACTAATTACTAAATAATAATAAAGTTCTTCTAAAAACTTTTATAAAACCTTTAAGATAAAGTAATAAAGTACGCCTATAAGGAACCTAAATATAGTTAGAAATATATATAGGAATTTAAATAGGTATATGATTATATTAAGAAGGATATTACTAGTATTAAAGAAATTAGTTAATACCTAGATAAGTAGTTAATAGTAATATTACTATATTAGTTAAGTAAGAAGATAGTCTTAATTTACTTATTAGTCTAATCTATTCTATATTAACCTAAAGAACTAGAAACCTTAAAGGGTCTAGTATTACTTTATAATATACTTTAAAAAGATAGATAAACATAGAACTAGTTAATAGACTATATTACTAATTAAGAACTAGATAATATTATAAATAGACTTAAATCGCTCTATATTAAATAAATGATTATAGACTAAATCTAAAAGTAGCTTATAATAGTTGAAATTAATAAGCTTTTACTTAATGCTTTTAAGAAAGGTATATGTTAAGTTAGGAAATAGCTACGCTAGAATGCGTAAGAGCTAGTCACGTGATGTGTCACGTGACTTAGGTTCGCACTAAGCGAAGCCTCTGTCTATAGTCTCATCTACGTGTTCTCTATACTTAGACTCTTTAATATAATTAGTATATATACTTAGATACCCTATAGTAATTCTAATAGGTTATAAGCTTCTAGATTAGTATAATGTAGCGCCTTATAAGGTATCTAAATGCTTTTAGAAATATTCCTTATTAGAAGCATTAGTCTAAATAGTAATATTTAAAGAAGCTATAAACCTTCTTACTTATACTTATACTTATATCTATACCTACTACTATTTCTAGAAGTTTATAAATCTATCTACTATTTCTAGAAGTCTATAAATCTAGTCGTACCTATTATACCTTCTAAATTGACCTTTACTAACTAATTAGGCTTCTATATACTAATTCTAGCTTTATATAACCTTATATAATATTCTACTAACCTTTACTACTAGTAGAAACTACTTGAAATCACTTTTATAATCTAAATAAGCTTTATAGAATAATATATAATACTTTTAGCTAGTTTGTCACTTGATTTATAGCCTTCTTATTACTAGAAATCAAATTCACTTCGCATATATATATATAAGATGAAATGCTAAGATATCTTCTTATAAAGCTCTAGTAATATAGAGAGTCTAGTAAGAAATCCTTTTCTTTCTTATTAGAAATTAAAATCCTTTTAAGCAAATAGTTATCTAAAGAGTAGTAATCCTTCTTACTATTAAGATAGCTATCTTAATATTATTTACTATTAAATCTACTATCTTATACTAGTAGGAGAGCTAGTAAAGCTTCTATAACAAAAAACACTTGATTTTATAATTCTTTTCATTCTGTTTCTATTTGAAAATTAACATTTTACTAGCGATATATAGTGCCTAGGCTTACTACTCCTAAATATGGCATAGAACGGCCCTATAAACTATATATAAAGGCTATATATTAAAGGGAACTGCTATAACTAGAGATATGCTCTCTTTACTACCAAATCTATCTAAAATTTAGGCTAGTAGTATTTAAAGAGTAGTAACCCTTTTTACTACTAAGGCAGCTACCTTTAAAGCTAATTATAGTCGAATCTACTATATTATATCTAGTAGGAGAGTAAGAACTAGCAAGCTTAGTTTCTATAACTTTTCCTTACTACTAAATCTTTAAGTCTAGCTATATCTGCAATTCTATAGCTTTATTAACTTTATCTAAACATTCTACCTACTTCTACTACTAGTAGAATCCTATTTTCACGCTAATTTTTAGGATCTATAAGCTTCTATAAAGCTAAATATAAGCTTTACTACCTTTCTAACTCCTATTTACTAAAAACTTTTTTACTTCTAACTAGACCTACTATCTTTTAGTCTTTACTAACTTTACCTAAAACATTCTATCTATATCTACTAGAATAAAATATACCTTTAATAATAAATATAGCATCTATAAGACTTAATACAAGTCTATAGTATTTATCTAATCTTTTCGCTAAAACATTTTTCTCGCCTAACTAGATTTATTATCTACTAGTTCTTACTAGATTACCTTAATATGTTCTACTTATATTTACTAGCTCCTAATACTTAATACTACTTTAATAATTGCTTTAAAGAGGTAAATACAAGTTTATAGTATTTATCTAATCTTTTTACTAAATATCTTTTATGCCTAGCTAGATTTGTTATCTGCTAGTTCTTACTATAATTTTCTAAAGCATTCTATTTATATTTACTATATAAAATCTAGCTTTAATAATAATTATAATATCTACAAGCTTCTATAGAACTAAATACAAGCTTCAGCTTTTATCTAAACCTTCCTTTACTTCTAAAAACCTTTCTTACTACTAAATCCGACCTACTTTTAGCCTCTTTTATATCATATAAGCTATACTAAGCTTATGATTCTTATTTAACCTTAGAGATACTACCTCTTAAAATAGCCTTTTACCTTCTTGAAAATATAAGAAGATCATATAGTAAGGTAGTAGGCATACTGCCTGCTAGGATATATAGAGCCTAAGAAGAGGCTAGCCTCTTTACGTTTTTATCTAATCTTAAATCTAGCTTACTAGATATAGTAATATTTAAATTTTAATCGATTTTACTTCTTTACTTAGATTTGTAGATAATTTACTAGGAATTATAGCTTTAAATTTTAGGTATATACCTGTCAATACTTAATTTTAGCCTCTATATCTTCAATTTTCAAGTGAATCTATAAATTGCAATTCTTTTAAGCTTTTTAGCTTCTTTTTACTTCTTTCCTTAATTTGCAGACGACCTACTAGAGTTTTAGCCTTAAGATTTAGGTATAACTACCATTTTGTTTACCTTTCTTAGCTATTGCCTTTACTATCTATAAATCGTCTACAAATCGATAAATTTTTAAGCTTTTATAAAGCTTACTTCTATGTAACTACTTTGCTTTAGCTTTACTTTACTTCTACTTTTATCTTACTTTACTTCTACTCTTATATACTTTAGTATTCTTACTTTTACCTTTTTTATTTAGTCTACTTTCTACGTCTATACTTATACTAGACAGCCTAAAAGAGAGATATAAGAGGAAGGAGCCTAAGAGCTATATCTAAGAGCAAAAGTAGATATAGAAGTAGAGTAAGTCTACTAGAGAGAGTAAGTCTATAAGGCTTACTACTAGGGAGAGTAAGACTATAGAGTTTACTACTAGGAAAAGCTTCATCTAGAGCTTTATCCTATATAGTACTCTACTAGGAAGAGCCTTACCTAGAGCCTTATCTTATGTAGTATTCTACTAGGAAGAGCCTTACCTAAAGCCTTATTCTATATAGTATTCTACTAGGAAGAGCCTTATCTAAAGCCTTATCCTATATAGTATTCTACTAGGAAGAGCCTTACCTAGAGCCTTATCCTATATAGCATTCTACTAGAAAAAGCTTCACCTAGAGCCTTATCCTATATAGTACTCTACTAGGGAGAGTAGTACTAGCTAGGAGTACTAGCTTACTAGAAGATATTTTTTAATTTTTCCTCTTATTTCCTTTCTATTTTTATTACTTTTACCTACTTTTACTACCTTCTTTTACTTATACTAATACTATTATAGTTTCATAATACTACTTTTATCACATATTTAGCTTCTAAGCTAGAGAGAGTAGACGCTAGTATGTTATTAGACATGCTTTTATATATATAATCACTTAGCATTCCTTCGTTTCTATTTAAAGAAAGTATTAAGTTAGGAAATAGCTACGCTAGAATGCGTAAGAGCTAGTCACGTGATATGTCACGTGACTTAGGTTCGCACTAAGCGAAGCCTCTATCTATAGTCTCGTCTATATATTTTCTATACTTAGACTCTTTAATATAATTAGTATATATATTTAGATACCTTATAGTAATTCTAATAGTATATCTAATATACTATTAGTACTAGTATAAGTAGGCTATATATAAAAATCAGACTTTATAGAATACTACTAGTATCTAAATAAAATTTTACTAAGAATATAACTTTAGCCAAAGCATTAATAGTAGAACTAATACTAGGACTACTAGGTATTCTATAGATTAGAAATTATTTATAAGAAGCGAAAAGACTCTAGTAATATTTCTAATATAGTAGAAATATATTTTAGACTATATTCTAAGAATAAAGCTAAGTTGAAGCTAATCTAGTTTAACTCTAATTAAGTATAGCACTATTAGATACTAGTAAGATTAGGTATAGAAAATAAGTCTATAGATAGTATTATAGATACTTAAAAGGCAGCTTAAATAGTTTTATTTAGTAAAAAGATTATAGTAGAGATTCTAAATATTAAAATATAAAAGGTTCCTAAAACTAGAAAAGTATTAGAAATATAGATCCTAATAAATAAAAGTAATATAAAATTCTAGAATCTTTTAATAGAAAGAAAGATAGTAGTAGAACTAGTCTTAGACAAAACGATTTAAAACCTTAAAAGATAAATAAGACGATCTAGGAGAAGCTATAAGAGTAGGTATAGCTAGCTAGAATAAAGTTATTTAAGCCTAAGCTATAAAATAGTATTATTATTAATATATTAGATAATAGGCTATAGCTAGTAAAACCTAAGCTAGTAGTAGTATCTACTAAATCTAGAAAAGTAAAACGTTTTATAAAGAATAAGAAAGTAAATAACTTATCTAATCTATAAATAGTAGATAATAAAAGAAATAACTAGATAAAGGTTTCTAAAGTAACTTATACTATAAAGTTAGCTAAAGTATAAAAAGTACTAAAATCTACTAGGATTATAAAAGAATCCTTATTTAAAGCCTAGGTAAAAATGCTTATTAAACTACTAGAATTAGGTATTAATATTAGAAATCTCATTTTAGGATTAGGTCTAATAGATAAGAGAATACTAGATAAAAGCTCTATTAAAGAGAAGATTGACTAGAAGATAAAGAAGATATCTATTAAGGCTAATATCTTAAATATTACCTATTAAGAAATAGAATTTATAGAAATTAATTTAATATAATTTACTAAATTTGCTTATTATATCTTATTTTTATTAAAGGTAATAATTACTATTAAAGGATAAAATAGAGTAATAGATTACTATATAACCCTAGATAGTAAAGCTAAAGTCAATATAATAAATACTAGTACTACTTCTAATACTTAAATTACTTTTACTTTAGATTATAAAATATAGATAACTAGTATTATAAGAAGTTAAAGCAAGTTTCTAGGATTTATAAATAATATTATAATAGCAATTAGAAATATAGTTATATATTCTTAGTTTTATATTATCTTCTATAAAGCTAAAAAGGTTATATTAAGAATACCTTTTTTCTAATAAGCTAGGATAAGCTTTTACTATCCTTAAGATAGTATAGATAGACCTATTATAAGTTTACTAGTTAATTCTAAAATAGGAGATATTATCTAATTTATTACTAATAAAGTAATAGAGCTTAAAAAGGATAAAGACTTATCTAGAATAATTATATTAGCTAGTAAATCTAAGGAATCTAACTTGGATTAGCAATTAGATAATAATTTTAGCTATTAAGATAATACTAATACTAGAGTTACTAATATAGAAGTCAGCTATCTAGATATTATAAAAGTTAACTAACTATATAAACAATTTAAATTAGATAAGGAATATAAGTATCTTACTTACTATTAAATATATAATAAAGAAGTAAGGTTTTTAGATTAGATTATTTAATAACTTTATAATAATATAAGTAAATAGGTACTAGATTAAATAGCTAGGATTAAAAAAGATCTAAAGCTTTTATATAATAAGTATAAAACTATATTAGTAGCTTATTAAAGATAAGATATCAATATCTTCTTAATTACTAGCTAGGAATAAATTAATAGATATCTATAATAATACTATTCTAAGGCTCTATTTATATCTATAGAAACGGTTTGTAAATAGTATCTATTTAATTAGAATTGCTAATTTAGAGTAATAATAAACCTAGTACTATAAAACCTTATATACTAGTAGTAACCTAATCTATAGCTTATATAAGAATAAGACTAGGTTAAAGGCATTTTCGACTTTATAGAAATAGTACTAGATCTTACTTAAAAAGGCGTTTTCTTTAATAAGCTATATTATAGAAGAATTATTAACTAAAGGATAATCTTTAATAATTGATTTCTAAAAGCTAAAATAAATAGGATTACTATAGAATATAGGCCTAAGTAATAGTTTAATTAAATAACTATTAAGGTTAATATTATATATAAGACTAAAGATAAGAAAGTTAAGTTTATTAATTAAGATTAAGATAATAGGAAAGTTGTTGGTATCATAGGTAACAGATATTAGATCACTCGTACTACGTAGTAAGACTAGTTATTAGTTCTAGTTGATATTACTTAGTATTAATAATAGTCCTATATTGTAGAAGTTAAGTCTCTACACGGCTAACTCAGTACCTACTAAGTCATATAACTGCGAAGTAGCATATAGTGATCCTAATATCCTAATACTAGCAACTTCTCTTTTGTTGCTAGTATTGCCTTATTAGGATAGAGATCTATCGTTTTCTTCCTATGCTAGTATATAGTCTATCGTACCTTATATTGCCTATATAATATAGGTCTCGTGATAATATAAGGAAAAGACTTCATTATGAGGAAGTACAGCTTAAATGAATATAGGGGAAAAATATAGTCTAAAAGTGCGGTTTAGATATAGCTAAAGATCGAATTAGCTAATAAAAGTACTAGGAAAGATCTAAGAAACTAATAAGCAACTAATAATAGTTAGATCCTTAGGTTGCTTAGAATCGTATATCAAAATCGCTATAAAAGCTATCGTAGGAAAAGACTAATATAGTTAGCCTTAAGGCTCTACGGTTCCTCTATTTGCCTGTCTCTTGACCTATCCTTCTACTCTTATAGTAAGCTTGTTCTTATCGATTAGCTCCTCTAATAATCGATTTAGATTAGCCTTTATTATTATATCTACTAGATTATCCTTGCTATTAATCTAGTAGATCTCGTATAGCTCTTGTTCTTTATACGATTCCTATAGACTTATAATATCGATTATTAGGCGCTTCTCCTTAGTAGTACCAAGCTTAATAAGGCATTCATAGAGGGAGTAGAAGTCCGTATAGACGATTGTCTTAATTGAAGGCATTCCTAACTCTTCTATAATACGCTTTAATATAGTACTAATCACGATTCCTATATTTATACTAGCTGTTATTCTATAGACCTCTAATGCAAGACTGCTTCTTATAACTCTCTTGCTCTTCGTTAAGCTCTAATATACTATATTTCTACTAATAGTAAACTCGCCTAGCTTCTATATATCCTTATTAGCTAGCATAATGATAAATCCTAACTAGGAACTCAAATCTTTATTATTTGCTAGAGATCTATTAATGAAGATAAAAAGTCTAGCTATTAGGAGATATAGGGAGATATAGTATAGACCTTTATCGAGATTGTTCTTCTACTAATCGAGGCGTTTATTAAGTACTACAATTTCTATCTTATTAAGGTCTTGATACTATGCTACTACTAATAGATCGAAAGAAGCTTCTAGCTAGTAGATCGATACGATATAGGCGCTATGTACGCGCTATTGTATATATGCCTACTTACTATTATTTGCCTTAGTATTAATAAGTTCTAGCTTCTTCTTCTATTCCTTCTAGCGAAGTATAAGGTCCTTCCTTTCAATTGATAAGATATAGCTATTAAAAATAAAGGGATTCTCTCCTATTAGCTTTTCCTTTAGCTTTGCCCTTAATTTAGCCTTAATAAGCTCGTCGTCCTCTAGCTTAGCGAACTTCCTATTATAGAGGATTAGGGTGTCGTCTATCTGTATTCCTACTATTGCTACTCCTTAGCTATTCTAGGTAATTATAAAGTAGGGGTCATATGTTGATATCTATATTATAAGTTTCTCTTTATGATACTTATAGTACGTTATATACTAGTAGGTTCCTACTTCCGCAATTCTATATAAGGGTTTAATTACTACTATAATAGTCCCTTTAGGGTAGAGGTATTAGAATTATAATAGTAAGTATACTAAAATTGTTCGTATTAGCTCTAAATCTAACTAAGTATATGCCTACGTAATGTCCTACAGCTATAGATTGAATATATTATCTTTAATAAGTATTAATAAGGGGGTAATAGCTAGAATCACACGCTGGCTAGCGCGCTAGATTGTTAGGGATTACGTTAATATAAACTCTTTCCCTCGATCGCTATAGCCTACAATTATAAGTCTTAATTTCTCGTAAGGTTTATTAGTCGCTTTTCTCTTAATCTTATTAACAAGTCGCGTCTTAAAAATATACGTCTTCCTATGCTTCTAGGGGTCGTATACCTCAAAGTAGAAGATATCTTAGCTAAGTAATCCCTTAAATTCGGTTATTTATAAGCCTTAGAATAGCTTCCTAGGAGTAGTAATAACTCCCTACTAGTACAACTTTAGTAATAGCTCAAGGTTATCCTTCTTCTTCTACGTTACAAATACTATAGTAACTTAGGTACCCTACTTAATTATAGTAATATAGACTATCTTATTATCTAGATTAGAGATAGTACGGCACTTATTCTTTGAGCCTTTTAGGTAGTTATATTATCGCTTCTAGATAAGTATATTATGCTATTATCGATATACTAGAAGTAGCTCTCTATCTTTATCTGACTCTAGTAGTATTATAGTACTACTACCCTTAGCTACTATAGCTTCGTCTACTTGCTAGATATCTAGATCGATTTCTCTATCTACTTTATTACTAGCCTCGTTAGTCTAATACTCTCTAATAATAGTTACGTAGAAGCTTGTAGGTCTATTAGGGAGCTCGATAATATAAGTCTCTCTTTTAGTAGAGATAAGCTTAAATGGTCCCGTCTAGCCTTTGCTTTCTCGGAAGATATAGACCTCTGATTAGAGGAGAAGAGCTAGGGTATCTAAGGTATCTGGTCTATTATATATATTAAGGGTATCCCTAACCTAGTACTTAGCCTAAAGCTTTTATACCTTATAGGTTGCCTTCCGAATTGCTTTAGCTTGTAGTACGATATTAGGGGATATAGGAGAGTCTTCTACGAGTCGTAGGTAGGCCCTAAAGACAAGAAGAGTAGGCACTAGCCCGTTTGGGCCTACTAAATCGTTTACTGACTTTATAGCCATTTGTAGTATCTTTTTATTATCTAATATCTCCTGCAATTTGCTTTAAAGGATCTAGAATATATGTTAAAGAGGAGCATGATATCTCTCGATCTTTTCGATTATATTATAGGCTTCTACTAGGACCTACTTAACTTGGATTCCTATTGATTTAGTATACTAGTAGAAATCTATAGCTATAAAGTTAGTACTAGCGTTATGAATTAGGAGATTAGGTAGTTCCTAATATATATCAATCTAGTATAGCTTGATAGTATCTTACGTGTATCAAGTAGATATATTAGCTAGGAATCTAGCTGCCTAGAAACCTATAGCTGAATTAACTACCTATAGTATAGGCTTCGAATCGATATAAAGGACGTTAATAATAACCTTATAATTAAAGTATAGGTCGTCCTTTAGCGAGAACTTGAATTTCCTAGGTGCCTTCTGATTTATCTAGTATTAATAATAGAACTTCATAAGCTCGTAAATAGCTTTAGTATTAGGGTTATAGCTAGCTAGGTCTAGAATCTTTATTAATCGAGGGACTAAGGAGTATCCAAAACGATAGTAGATTTGGCGCAACTAGGCCTCTATCAAGTAATAGTAAGCTACTGATTGCTCTAATTGGTCTAGGAGCATAAATAGATACTTCTATTTATATACTACTAGGATTATTCAATTACCTTAAATCAGTATATTCTCCAAGTTGTCTAACTTAACCCTTAATTAGTCTATATCTACGATATAGAGCAGGAATAGGGTCCTAGTTAGGAGAATATAGAAGGTAATATCCTTGATAGGAGTAGGAACGATTATGAAGCCTTTAGAGATAGTTCTACCTTTGCTAAATCGAATTGTATAATAGCCTACTAAATTATTATTGATTTCAAGATCTAGGAATAGCTTCGTTAATATAATAAACTAGGCCTTACCTGCTATAGATACCCCTACTGCCCTACTATCTAGCATGATCCCCTAGAAGCGATCCTTTAAGTAGTAGTCCTTAAAGGTAAATACTTCTGATTAAAATAGTATCTAGAGAGGTGTTTTGCTAAGTAAATTGCCTATTACAATAGGCGTTTCGATAGGCGTTTCGGTAGGCGATTTAGTAGGCGATTCAGAAGGCGATTTAGATAATATAAACGTTTGAAGAGATTCTTAAAGCAATAAGCAAGATAAGACTATCTTAGGTTGCTTTTTAGCGCGGAAAATATCGACTTTCGTAAGAGCATATAAGGTTGATTGATCTACTAGGATAGAGATTATCTTTAGACTATTTACTTTACCGAAATCTATAAAGAAATACTTATTATTGCCTTTATTATTATCGTTATTACTATTATTATTATTATTGCCATAGTTGCCGTCATAGTCTACTACTTATTATATACTAAAGCGCTCCTTAGTAGTATCTAATTCGAAGCTATCAAGGCCTTTATACTCTGCCAAAAAGCTATTATACTTTATAGTTATAGGATTTAGATCACGGGATTTTTCCTTGAACTTTATATATGCTTCTACTTTCTCTTCTTTAGAGTGTTTTATAGACTAGTAGCTATCCTTTTGATAAATATAGCACTTCTTTAGCTATAATAATATTTGAGATAGTCTTCTAGTACTTTGAAAGTTAGAGCGACCTTAATAGCTACTACTTCTATATGATCTACCGCGATTACTATTACTAAACGTTCGATCTATATAGTACTAGTCGAATTTGCTACTGCCGATTCTTTATTGCTAGCGCTTCTTTTCTACTTGACTCTATAAAGTTGTTAATACTATTGCAGATATTATAGTACCTCGTAATTAAGTACAAATGCCTTAGTAAGTTGTAGAAGGTAAGAAGGTATATTGCCTATATTCCTAGCAAGTTCTATATATAGTAATGACCTTATCTTTGAGATTATTAGTACTTTAGTAGTTTATAGGTAGGCCCTTCTAGTATCTAGCTAATCTCGTGAAGAGAATTTGAAGGTATTCTAATATATCTTTCCTATTATTCTTTAGCTCAAGACTAATTATCTCTAGTATAGTTATATTCTACTCCTTTAAGTAGTACTACTGATTCTCTTTCGTCTTAAATTCTACTTTTATATATGTAATTATTAACGTGAAGTTTAGGCTCTTGCTTATAAAGAACTCGTAGAAGAAGTCAGAAGCTTTATCCTTTAGTATTATAGGGAAAGCATAATAATAGAGATGCTAGAGGAAGTTAGCATTTCTATAGTTCTTAAAGAAGATCTTGAGCTTTAGGCTAATTAGATCATATAGCGTACTACTATAGTACTACTTCTTGTCTTGATATAGCTTGCTTAGATTGATAAGCTGCTTTATGATAATCTCTTTATCAACTGCCGATCCTATAAGGCTATTATTAATCAATAGCTCTAATTAGCTATTAGGGTTATTAGAATTCTTCCTCTTTCCTTTATGCTTATTATTTCCCTAACTATTATTATTGCTCTTATCTCTATAAGACGAGCTTGAATTGTAGTATTATCTTAACTACTAGTACTAAGAATACTAGTAGTCTATTTGCTCTTTTTGCTCTCTTCTTATCTACTCTAGGTCGTATAGTAGAGGTTGATTCTTAAAGATTAGATTAGTATTACTTAAGCGCTCTTTTGTCTTCTTAAACTCTTTAAAATACTAGGCCTCCTCTTGCTCCTTCCTCTATATCTTAATCTTTTCCTACTTCTAGCACTCCTTCTTATTATCTCTATAAGTCTACTTTTACTCCTCTAAGAGCTCTTTTCTATTAAGTCTATACGTAGTATTTAGCATAGTCTTAGATAGCCTACTAGGTTCCTCTATAATTGTCTTTTCTACTAGTCTTTATTATCTCCCTTGCCCTAGGTCTTCGAGTATTCTAATGCCTAAAGTATAGCAGCCTTTGCCCTTATCTAAAGGAAGAGGTTATTAATATAGTAGAGGTTAGACTAAGCCTACTCGTGAGCCTGCTCGTGAGGGGTAGAGCAAGCTGCTTTAATTCGATAAGGTTATAGAGGGGAAAAGCTCATTAAATCTAAGGTTCAATTATAAGTAGAACTACATATTCTTATTTATCTAAAACTTAATCTCTTTATTAGTCTATTTATATCTTACTTTCTCTAAGAGAGTTACTATAACCTATAGCATAATAGGCCTTAGATCCTAGTCTTCTTAAGTATAGAAAACGCCTTACTAGTATAGGGTATCCCTTAAAACGCGTATAGTCATAGGGTTATAGTATATGAAGTCTTTTATAGTCTATCCCGAAAAATTAGCTTGAAAAGTACCCTAAAGCTAGTCGTCCTTGATCCTCCTTATTCGGTAATTAGTAATATTAAAGGAGTAGATTCTATTAAGATCTAGGAAGTAGAGGTTGCCAAGTAGCGTATTAATTGTCTATCCCTAAGTGTTCGGATTGACGTATCTAAAGGATAATTATAGTATCTCAAGTAGGTAATATCGTAGGTTCTCAGGCGCTAGTAATAGCTCTAAAAACGTTGATTTAGGGGCTATATCCTACTACTCTAGCTAGAAAGACTTAGGCAAATTGGCCTGCTCTCTCTCCTCTCCCTCTAGATTGCTATCCTGAACTATTATTATATAGTATTATATTCTCTAAGGGTATTTTTAGACCTTGAAGTAGTAAATTTAAAGGAGGTAATTTGAAGGTTTTTAGAGTAAAATAAAGGTAAAAATCGTCTTGATCGTGATAATTCTTTAATATAATACTTCCTAATAAGGCGCTCCTTTAGGCCGTAATAACTTCTAGTACTTGTAAAGCTTCAATTATTCTATATAATAGATGTAGATACCTTTAGGCTGTAATAACCTCTAGTATCTTAAACCGACTAAACAGTCCTTTTTATAGCTCTCTTTTAGGCTGTAATAACCTCCGGAAAACTATAAATCGGTCTATAATTACTCCTTTAGGCTGTAATAACCTTTAAGAATCATAGATTTATTATTAAAGGTTCTTAGTATAAAATAAGATACTTTAGGCTATAATGACCTCTATGTCTAATTCTACCTCTTTTAGTTTAAAACCTTGCTACTCTATAGTATCTCCTATGAGATTACTACTAATTAGTATTAGTATTATAGGTAATAGATATTAGATTACTTATACTACGTAGTAAGACTAGTTATTAGTTCTAGTTAATATTGCTTAGTATTAATAATAGTCTTATATTATAGAGGTTAAGTCTCTATACGGCTGACTCAGCACCTGCTAAGTCACATGACTGCGAAGCAGTATGTAGTGATCCCAATATCCTAACAAAAGTATCTAGTAGAAGAAAAGACTAGTATAAAAGTTAAAAGTATATAATACTCCTTAAAAGCATATTAAGGAATTTAAGGATTATATAATTCTATAATTTATAAATATTTCTAAGAGATTACAATTAATTAAAAAAAGCCTAAAAAGACTAGATATTATATAAGGACTATAACCTATTAAGTAATAATATCTAAAAGAAGTACTAATAGTATAAGAAAAGGCAATTGCCTTTAATTAGACTTAATATAAAGTCTTCTATAAGAACGTTTTACTATCTATTATACTAAATATTATTAAATATAAAGCTTAATAGGCTATTAACTTTCTATATACTTAAGTACTATTACTAATAGTAATCTAAATACTATAAGAATGCCTAGAATAAGGTGTAATTAAGTATTATAATAGATTATACTAAAACTTATAATTTTTAATTATAAAAAAATAACTTAGAATATTAGAATATTAGGATTACTATATACTACTTTATAGTTATATGACTTAGTAGATACTAAGTTAGTAGTATAGAGGCTTAACTTTTATAATATAAGACTATTATTAATACTAAGTAATATTAACTAGAACTAATAACTAGTCTTACTATATAGTATAAGTGATCTAATATCTATTACCTATAATACTAATACTAATTAGTAGTAATCTTATAGAAGATACTATAAAGTAGTAAGGTTTTAAACTAGAAGAAGTAGAATTAGATATAGAGGTTATTATAGCCTAAAGTGTCTTATTTTATACTAAGAACCTTTAATAATAAATCTACGATTCCTAGAAGTTATTATAGCTTAAAGAAGTAATTATAGACTGATTTATAGTTTTCTAAAAGTTATTACAGCCTAAAAGAGAGCTATAAAAAGGACTATTTAGTCGGTTTAGGATACTAGAAGTTATTATAGCTTAAAGGTATCTATGTCTATTATATAGAATAATTAAAGCTTTATAAGTACTAGAGGTTATTATAGCTTAAAGGAGCGCTTTATTAGGAAGTATTATATTAAAGAATTATTATAATTAAAACGATTTTTACTTTTATTTTATTCTAAAAACCTTTAAATTACCCTTCTAATTTTACTACTTTAAGGTTTAAAAATATCTTTAGAAAATATAATACTATATAATAATAGTTTAGGATAGCAATCTAGAAGAAGAAGGTAAGAAGTAGGCTAATCTACCTAAGTCTTTCTAGCTAGAATAGTAGGATATAGCTTCTAAATCAACGATTTTAAAGCTATTACTAGCGCCTAAGAACCTATGATATTACCTACTTAAGATACTATAATTATTCTTTATATTAAATTAATATACTACTATAAGTATAGCTAGGCGGTAAAGGGGAAACTCGCTTAAAGCATAGCTAGTTAGTAAGAAAAGACTTAAATAGCTTCTCTACTTTAGTCTTCCTTTCTCTCTTTAATTAATCTATACTTTCTTATCTTCTACTATTTAGTTACTACCTTCTAATAGGTTATAAGTCCTAGGTTAGTATAGAAGGTATATTATAAGGCGATATATATGTA
>QGMI01000394.1:0-32671 GCA_007821535.1 Lachnellula occidentalis
TAATCTTATTAATAAGTTATACCTTAAAAATGTATATCTTTCTATACTTCTAGAAGTTATATACTTTAAAGTAAAAGATATTCTAGCTAAGTAGTCTCTTAAATTTAGTTATTTATAAGCTTTAGAATAGCTTCTCTAGAGTAGTAATAACCTTCTACTAGTACAACTTTAGTAATAGCTTAAGGTCGTCTTTTTCTTTCTATATTACAAATACTATAATAACTTAGGTATTCTACTTAATTATAATAATATAAACTATTTTATTATCTAGATTAAGAATAGTATAATACTTATTCTTTAAGCCTTTTAGGCGGCTATATTATTACTTCTAGACAAGTATATTACACTATTATTAATATACTAGAAGTAGCTCTTTATCTTTATCTAAATCTAGAAATATTATAATACTATTTCTTTTAGCTACTATAGTTTTATCTACTTACTAGATATCTAGATTAATCTTTCTATCTATCTTATTACTAACTTTATTTATCCTATACTCTTTAATAATAGTTGTATAGAAGCTTATAGGTCTATTAGAGAGCTTAATAATATAGGTCTTCCTTTTAATAGAAATAAGCTTAAAGGGTCCTATCTAGCTCTTACCTTCCTAGAAGATATAGACTTCTAATTAGAAGGGAAGAGCTAGGATACCTAAGATATCTAGCTTATTTCTTATATTAAAGGCATTCTTAACTTAGTATTTAGTATATAGCTTCCTTATCTTATAGATTGCTTTCTAAATTACTTTAGCTTAGATCGTAATATTAGAGAATATAGAAGAGTTTTCTACTAGTCGTAGGTAGGCCCTAAAGACTAGAAGGGTAGGTACTAGCCTATTCGGGTATACTAAATCATTTACTAACTTTATAGCTATTTATAGTATCTTCTTATTATCTAATATCTCTTATAATTCGCCTTTAAGGATCTAGAATATATACTAAAAAGGAGTATAATATCTTTTAACCTTTCTGACTATATTATAAGCTTCTATTAGGACCTACTTGATTTGAATTCCTATTAATTTAATATACTAGTAGAAATCTATAGCTATAAAGTTAGTACTAGTATTATAAATTAGGAGGTTAAATAGGCCTTAATATATATCAATCTAGTATAGCTTAATAGTATCCTAAGTATATCTAGTAGATATATTAGCTAGGAATCTAGCTACCTAGAAACCTATAGCTAAATCGACTATCTATAGTATAGCCTTTGAATTGATATAAAGAATATTAATAATAATCTTATAATTAAAGTATAAGTTGTCTTTTAGTAAGAACTTAAATCTTCTAGAAGCCTTCTGATTTATCTAGTATTAATAATAGAACTTTATAAGCTTATAAATAGCCTTAGAATTAGAGTTATATCTAGCTAGTTCTAGAATCTTTATTAATCGAAGGACTAAAGAGTACCTAAAACGATAGTAGATCTAGTATAGCTAGACTTCTATTAAATAATAATAAGTTATAGATTCTTCTAATTAGTCTAAAAGTATAAAAGAATACTTCTATTTATATACTACTAGGATCATTTAATTATCTTAGATTAGTACGTTTTCTAGATTGTCTAACTTGACCTACAACTAGTCTATATCGCTAATATAGAATAGGAATAGAGTCTTAATAGGGATAATATAGAAGGTAATTAGCTTAAAGAAAGTAGAGACTATTACTAGACCTTTTGATCAAGTTCTACTTTTACTAAATTGAATTATATAATAGCCTACTAAGTTATTAATCGATCTTAAGATCTAGGAATAGCTTTATTAAAATAATAAACTAGGCTTTACTTACTATAGAAACCTCTACTACTCTACTATCTAGTATAATCTCTTAGAAGTAGTCTTTTAAATAGTAGTTCTTAAAGGTAAATACTTCTAATTTAAATAGTACCTAGAGAAGTACTTTATTAAGCGAATTGCCTATTAAAGTTAGCGTTTCTATAGGCGTTTCTGATAAAGTAAGCGTTTTTAAAGTAAGTATTTAAGACAATTCTAGAAGCAATTTATAAGATAAGACTATCTTAGATTACTTTATACTATAGAAAATATTAATTCTAGTAAAGGTATATAAGATTGATTAATCTACTAGAATAGATATTATCTTTAGACTATTAACTTTACTAAAATCTATAAAGAAATACTTATTATTACTATTATTATAGTCGTTATTACTATTATTATTATTATAACTATAGTTACTATCATATTCTACTATCTATTATATACTAAATTGCTTCTTAGTAGTATCTAATTTGAGGCTATTAATGCTTTTATATTCTACTAGAAAGCTATTATATTTTATAGTTATAGAATTTAGATTATAAGACTTTTCCTTAAACTTTATAAACGCTTTATTTATTTCTTCTTTAAAGTACTTTATATACTAGTAGCTATCCTTTTAATAAATATAGTACTTCTTTAGCTATAATAATATTTAAGATAGTCTTCTAGTATTCTAAAAGTTAGAGCGACTTTAATAACTATTACCTTTATATAATCTACTATAATTGCTATTACTAAACGTTTGATTTATATAGTACTAGTTAAATTTGCTACTATTAATTCTTCGTTACTAGTACTTCTTTTCTACTTAATTCTATAAAGTTATTAATACTATTATAGATACTATAGTATCTTATAATTAAGTATAAATACTTTAGTAAGTTATAGAAAGTAAGAAAGTATATTACCTATATTCTTAATAGCTTCTATATATAGTAATAACCTTATCTTTAAAGTTGTCTATATCTTAGTAGTTTATAGATAGGCCTTTCTAGTATCTAGCTAGTCTTATAAAGAGAATTTAAAGACATTCTAGTATATCTTTCTTATTATTCTTTAGTTTTAGACTAATTATCTAAATATATCTATCTAAAGACTAGATATTATATCTCTAGCTATATATAGAAGATCTATACTAAGAGTAGGTTTAATAACTATTTCTATACTCTATTTATATAAAACCTACTAAATAGAGGATACCTATTTAGTCCTATCTAGGCCTTAGGAATATACTTATATATATGAAACAAAATAACTAATTATATTTGCCTTAATAAATACTATATAAAATAGATACTAAGATAGTATTTTATAGAGAAAGAATATTTATAATATAGGTACTATATATACTATCTACTTATTAGGAAAGGATTAATATAATATATAAAAGTAGTCTAATTATAACCTAAGCAAGGTCTAATCCTTAGCCTTTAGCCTTAGGCTTAAGCTATAACTAGAAGAACCCTTATAGCCTTATATAGAATTAGTATAGCTACTATTAATATAAATATAGCTCTCTTCTAGCTCTATAAAGGCTAGAGATTAGTCTATTGTTCAAACTACTTCTTACTTAGTAATCTTGCCTACTAGTTAATATCTTAATAATTAAATAGTATAACTATTTTATATATTCCTAGTTTAAGGATATTTAAGATAAAAAAGGCTAATATAAAATCTATATAAAGTTTCTATATCTTTTAAAGTACTCTTAGATCAACTAGAATACTAAAGCTATAAAAAGTAAAATAAGTAATCCTAAGAGCTTATATAGTTATAGTAAGCTAACTAAATTTATTATAGGTTACTAAGAAAAAAGATAAGAAGATATATAAGAAATAGGCTAAATAAGATAATAGGATATTAAAAATACTAAAGACTCTAAGATAGAATAATCTCTAGCCTAGCTAGTATAACCTATTATAAGGACTTCTAAAGTATAAATGATCTAATTATAGAAAAAAAAATTATTAGAAGGATAGCCTTAAAAAGTATTAGATAATTTATATAGAACTAGAATATAAATACCTTATTTGCAGGAAAAAATTTTATTAGAAAGAAGGCCTTAAAAAGTATTAGATAATTTATATAGAACTAAAGTATAAATACTCTATTTATAGGAAAAAATTTTATTAGAAAGAGGGCTTTAAAAGGTATCTATATAAATCACAGGTGCTAAAATAGGCACTTGTAGAGCTAGCTTGATATAATTATATAGTAGTAAAATCATCTAAGTAATAGAAATAATACTTAGAACATTTAGTGTACTATGCAAGTCCATCCCATCCTATCACATCCCGTATCCCCTCTTTCTAGGGTTCTCGGAGCCGCCCTAACCTCTTCTAGGGGATCTCCTCTGCTGCCATTTCATTCTTTTCGGCCATTCTTAGTCCCCGGATCTTGAGTTGCGTCTTCTTAGCAAGCATCGCCGCGAACTTCTAGAATATACCTGTCCAGGTATACTTGATTTGTACTTCATACCTACCTACTCCGTACCCTACTTGATACTGTACCTTACATACCTAAGAAGAGCCATATCCACAATCACCCACATTCACACATATCAATCCATCCCCATCCCCATCCCCATCCCCATCTCCATCGCCAACCAATCTCCTTTCTTCCCTCCTATACCTCAGAACAGATCCTTCTCTTTGTTGTGCAGTCACCGAAAAGAACTTCGACATTTCGTTACACCAATTTGAAAATTTCGACCCCGCCACCACCCCTACAGTACCCCTCCAACACCAACCAGGATAGTCATCAGGATGGCAGACCACCCAATAGAGACTCCTCCACGCGCTCCATCTCCAGTCTACAGATTCGGTACCCTCGCTGTGCATGCAGGTTCCCCTCACGATCCCACCACCGGCGCAGTCATCGAGCCCATCTCCCTCAGCACAACTTTCGCCCAGACTGCAGTGGGCAAACCGGTCGGCCAGTACGAGTATAGTCGCTCTTCCAACCCCAATCGCGACAATTTCGAGAAAGCCGTCGCAGCGCTCGAGCATGCAAATTACGCTTTGGCATTTGCGTCGGGATCAGCAACTACAGCCATCATTCTACAAAGCTTGGCCGCTGGAAGTCATGTCATTAGTGTCAGCGACGTTTACGGAGGAACACACAGATATTTCACACAGGTCGCAAAGGCGCATGGTGTCAAGGTTACCTTTACACCGGAGATTGAAGTTGATATCAGAGAGCACATCACACCAGAGACGAAGCTGGTCTGGATCGAAACCCCCTCGAACCCTACCCTTCGTCTAGTCGATATCAGGGCCGTCGCATCACAAGCACATGAACATGGCATCATGGTAGTAGTCGACAACACCTTTCTCAGCCCCTACATCCAGAACCCCCTCGACCATGGAGCGGATATCGTCGTACACTCGGTCACCAAGTACATCAACGGCCACTCAGACGTAGTTATGGGTGTCGCAGCATTCAACTCGGACGCTCTGAAGGAGAGACTAGCCTTCCTTCAAAATGCAATTGGCGCCATTCCCTCCGCATTCGATAGCTGGCTGGCTCACCGAGGACTCAAGACGTTGCATCTAAGAGCAAGAGAAGCAACTGCAAACGCTACAGCAGTCGCCAAAACCCTCGAAGGCTCTCCCCACGTCATTTCAGTCAATTACCCTGGCTTGGGCTCTCATCCTCACCGTGCCATCGCTCTCAAGCAGCACCGAAATGGCATGGGCGGCGGTATGCTCTCTTTCCGCATCAAAGGTGGACACGCAGCAGCGGAGCGCTTCTGCCAAACCACCTCCCTCTTCACACTCGCTGAAAGCTTAGGCGGGATCGAGAGTTTGATCGAGGTTCCGAGTAGCATGACGCATGCGGGGATCCCGAAGGAACAGAGGGAGGCGGTGGGTGTGTTTGATGATTTGGTGAGGGTTAGCTGTGGAATTGAGGATGCGGAGGATTTGAAGGCCGATGTGCTGCAGGCGTTGGAGCAGGCAGTTGTAGCGTCAAAGATTACGAATGGGTCTGCCAAGAACGGAAACGGACATGCTTAGATACCTTGTTGCGTGGCATTTTGATGGCGTTTGGGGTTGAGAATATGCATGGAAGACAAAAAATACATCATAAAATACAGACAGTGTTGGGACTTTTACAGCGACAGCATATCCTAAGATTTAGCTACCTAGTTAGACTTCAGCATAGATCCTGCATAATAGACGAGTTTTTAGAGTCCCCTCCCACCTCTCTGTATAGGACCCCCTCCCCTCCTCAACACAGAAGTATATAAACCCAACTCTTACCTTTATCTTAGGCATCCAACTTCCAAGAAAGTCTGCTCTGCCTCGGTCGGAACTTTCTGGCCAGTCCAGTCCAGCTTCAGCAACAAAACCAACATATCTGCTATAAATCAGCTCATACAACATAATTTGACGTTCCTATAATTCAGGTAGCTGATCCTATGCCGATTCGCAACTCACTGCTGTCTAGCTATGAACTTTCTCCGCCTCGCAGCTCCTCCCTTACATTCAACCGTCTAAGTTAAGCTGCGACGTGCTTGCTTGCTTGCAGGCAGATTTACCTGAATATCTTATTGCAGTCAATCAAAAACAACTTGCTGTTATGAACTTCGTTCGGTCGTTTTTCTGTGGTTACGTTATTAGCTATTCACTTCCTGTTCCATTTAGGGCAAAAGGGTAGTGGGTATAGGGACTTGGATTGTTGTAGACTGCTTGTTTGGTGCAAGATTGTACGGTGCTCCCGAGAAGTACTACTGGGATGAAACGATTCGTTGTGGGTGAGAATGGGGTGTAGATACGAGCAGGGTGTTAATTATATAGTTGGATGCTAGGTGGCGGGTGTTTTTGGTGTGTATGGTTACGGAATAGGTATCAAATGATGAAAGATCGATTGACGTGTTTCTTTTTGGGGTTGAAGATGTGATGGATTGTGCTATAAAACCTGCCTTGTCCTTGTCTTGAGATACTTCCGCGCTCAAGAAGCTGAGTTCCGTGAGCGGATGGACAATTGGTTGGACTGACTGTTTACGTTATTTCTCGATTGGTTATGTCAACTTTACACGGGTGTGGGTTGATTGTATTTCATTTTCCTCATGCCCACAGATCTTTTTCACAGATCGGAGGAATATGTTACGGTTGCTGTCAAGGAATCTGTTGTTGTCAATGAAAAGCTGTCATTCGTTCGTTACGGAATTCCTTTGATCTACTCATAGTAACCTCAACTTCCTGCGCATATTCGAAGGCACTCAACTAATAAGACCCCAGTTGAACTCCCTTGAACTCTGTACTGGGGCTCTTGAGAACGATGTTTACCGAATCGCCAGGCGTGGCCTCTGAGCTGTTTCTTGAATCCAAGTTATCACCTCTCTCCTCATTTTATGCGGTACCGAGAACCTGAACCTGAGCCCAGAGACCAGTGAATAGCGTATCCAAGCTGGGTTCTTGTACCTGATCTCCGTATCGATAGCTACATAGACTGGTTTCGTAGTCTTCTGCAGCTTCAGCTGCGTAATATGCTTCGAATTCCTCTGTGTCAGCCTGTCAGATATCCAAGGTCCTGATACATTATTGATATTCGAGTATTACACCCATCTTTGGATCTAAGGCCAGTCGCCTGCTTTTCATCATTTGGCTCAATGAATGAGATGTAATTTGTAGTTGAGGAGGTGTTGAAATAGTATAAATGATCATGGATGACTGCTTGCTTACGAAGCTGCCAATAACAAGAGAATATGGGAGAATTGAGGAGCGGTGGTTGAGTTGTGTACTTTATTTCCTTGACTACGCTTCTGAAACCTTAAAACCCTGATTACTTACCTTCCTTTGTCTGCTGCTTGACTTGGAAGATTTCATCGGTGGGTGAAGTGCATGTCTGCTGTCAAGGAAGATGTTGCTGTCATTCAACATTATTCACTCGTGTTTTTCATGTTGCGTTTGATACGTATACAAGCAATTGCAATCCCATCTGGTAATATTAAGATACTAGTCTACTCAGGAACGGAACGTACTAATTATCTCAAGTCCGACGTGCTGAAGCATATATATGCGAAGGCTGCGTTCGTTGTCGACAAAGTCAGGTTCTACGTTTGAGTTTTTTTATATAGAAGCGAAGAGGGGTCAGATAGTAGGTTGTTACCTCATTCATGTAGTTCCTTGGACATGTAGTTAGTAAACCTAGCAGGGTATGCTGTGGGTAATTTGCTTGGGTTCTATATTTGGTGATTTGCTGAGAATAAAGTCTAAACTTGCGTAGTTACATATCTGTAAAACTATTTAGGCATTTAGAGTGGAAGGCAGACTGGCAGTGGTGTGAAAACAGTTGAGTTAGCAGTAAGGTAGGATTTTTAGTAATTATTCAAGAACCCAGGAGCCCTAGTGCAACAGGAATCACCATTTTCATGTCATTGCGCCAGGGGCCAGGGCTTGGAAGTCCTCCATTTAGGTGGATGTGATGAACGCTTCAATGGCTCACGGCTCGAGGACAACTCACTACCATACTGAACGTTGACAAGGGAAACATGTGTAACTCTGATAAGGTACAAGCAAACTTTTATTCCGGTGCCTCTAACCTTGGGTATGTACCAAAGACCTCTATACAATACTAACGCCACTCAAATGCAATCAGACTTCTCCGCCCACCCAGAAGTACACCTTTCCCCTAACCATCAACTTCCATCTCACCCCCCACATCCCCGTCCCACCACAAACACGGCCCCATGCCCGGCTCCTCCATACTAACAACCAACTTATACGGACTCTTCCTCTCGACTTCGACACCTTCCCTCTTCGGGCCTACAGGCGCAGCATCATTCCACTCTTCCTCTTCTACTCGGAAACGCACCGTCTCGTGGTTATCGAAGTACATCATCCCGCCTTCGGCTTCCCAGACCATGGAACCCTCTGTGGTGTCGCTTTAGGAAAGTTAGTGATCTCCCAAGAAAGGGGCGGGGAAAGAAAGGAATAGGGTCATGTACAAGTATGTTCCAGCTGGGAGTTTCTCGAGCGGAACCCAAATTTCGTTGAAGAACTTCGTTCGGACTGTGGCAGGCTTTAGTCTTGGAAGGAGACAAGAGCGGGAGGAGGTCTACGAACTGTTGATTCCTTCTGGTCTGCTGCTGCTGATGCGGCCGAACATTACTTCGTTTTTGAAGGGGCGGAAGACTATCATGCGGAATTCCACTGTGTCATATCAGTACTCCGCTCTGAAATACGAGGAAAGGGACGTGGGGTAAGTACCGTTCACGTTGATAAGTCCAGTGCCGTGACCTATAAGCCCATCTGAAGCAGATAGAAGATCATACAAACAGACGCAAAGCCCAATCTTCTGGATTACTTTGTTTGAATATTTGAGGTTTATGTTGTCCTCGATTGCCATGTTCGAGTCCTTGTTGAAGTCTTTGGGCTCGATTTGGACCAGGTCCGCAATCTTGGTCTTGGGATTATTAGAATTAAAGTGTTATTAAAAGGATGGGAAGTGACTTGCTAGGATGAACATGTCGGTAGATATCGTAGATATACGACTAGGCCAGATGGAAGTGTAGATGCGGAGTCCTTCAGTAGATGGAAGTGCTGAAGTAAAGCAGACTACTTTCCCCGGACCTTAAGCCCAAAGACTTTGATCTGTGAACGCCGCGTTGGTTTGGTGAATTCTCGTGAAAGCCTCGCCTCTCGACTCCCTTTCTTAAGGCCGTTCGCCTAGAGCCCTTCAAGTACCCCAAACGCTCAACTTGCTCTATCCAAAGACAAACACAGACGAGTTCCTTCCGGATAATCACAGAGTCGACAATAACGATAGTGTGGTGACTCTTCTAGTCGAAACCGACTTTTGAAAGTCGATCTGCTACACTCAATCGAACACAACACTGCAGGCCAGACTCAAGCTCGAGTAAAGTCTTTATCGCAAAGCAGCCTTTTCTATCCTCTTTCACCGCTGAACCACTCCGAGTTGCGTAGGTGAAGGCGAGGTAGTGGTCTTCTGGCAAGCCACGTGATATTCGAAATATTTCTTCCTCAGAGTGAATATCTTCGCGGTCAATTAATCTCGATACCTTCAAAATCCCCAACAAAGTCTTGCTCTCTCAACTGCAACATCAAGCGTCAACGTTGACTTTTCAAAAACCTTGAGCTCGTCTGGCTTTTTTTGATAGAACACCAGCACCACCAGGAGCTTGATGAGTCAGCTGTCCGCGAGCCCGTGCACGACGCTGCAACAAAATGGCAGGTACGCTACGCTTCACCCTTTCTTTCCGGCTCACATATTGCACAACTTCATGCTGCGCACTTACATCTCCATTTGCCTCACTCATTCCCTTCGCCTTCGTTGTTTTCTTCTGAATACCAATTGACACTCCTTGCTCGTGCCAGACTTCTCTGCCGCGTACGAACATAACGCGCAAAGCTCGAACAACTACAGCGTGAACTGCACACCTTCGCATTCACATCCACAAGCAAACACTGCGCCTTCGGACAGCACCACCTCAACTTGGCAGAAGAGAAAGCAGCAGTTCAAGAAGATGGCTACCGGCTACAGCTTCCCACCCCCTCCGCCCCCACCGGGTGGACCGCCTTCGGCCAGCCAGCAGCATCCTCAGTACGTATACAGCCAGCAACCTCAACCTCAATACAACCAGCAACCGCGTGGTGGTGGTCCTCCTCGGGGTGGGCGAGGTGGTCATCAAGGTGGTAGAGGAGATTTCCACGGTGCTCCTTACTCCCATCCACCAAATGGTTACAACGGTCCTCCCCAGAACCAAGGCCCCCCGCAGAATCAAGGACCGCCAGCTCCTTACAATCCTCATAATCCTGCGGCAGGCTTCAACCAAGGTCCGGGGCCACAAGGACCTCCGCAAAGTCATGGCCCAAGTGGTGGGTTCTCTGGTCCACAGTGGCAAGGTAACAACAATCACCAGCATAACGGCCCACCACACCAAGGCCTTCCTCATCAAGGACCGCTACATCAGGGGCCGCCTCAGCAACATCCTCAGCAGCCACCAATGCAACACATCCAGCCTGCTGCTCCGTTGGCTGCCCACAATTACCACCCCAATTATGCTCACCAGCAAGGGTTCAGCCAACCACCGCATCAACCTCCACCCCAACAACCTCAACAACCCCAGTATGGTCCGCAGCAACCTTTGCAATTTCAGAATTCTCATCAACAACCTTATAATGGTCACAGTGTGCCACCCAGTCAACATACCCCCCCGCAGTGGTCTGGTCCGCCACAACAAGGCCCTCCACAATTCAACAATCGTGGTCGTGGCCGTGGTGGTTTTACCCCTGCTGCTCGTGGAGGTCATGAAGCACCTTTGATGGGCCCCCCTATTCGAATGGGTTTTGATAATGAGCGAGGGAACCATATGGCTCAAGCGAGCAATGGTTTTACTCCACAGTATCCCCCCAATCACCAATCTCCGCCTGTTCCTTTTAATCAACCTCAATATCAAGGATATCCACAGAACTTTGTTCATGGAGGACAGCGTCCACCTCTTGATCCCAATCCTTTCAGTTCTGGCCCTCATCGTGGCAGAGGCAACACAAATTTCAGAGGCAGAGGTCGCGGTGATTTCGTCTTTCGCGGCAATGGCAGTCATCAGTCTAATGGTCATCGAGCAACTTCTGAGAACTACCACAAGCCTACAGGTGTAGATGCTAGTGGCAAGAAGAAGAAGAAGCGCAAGACAAACACTCTCGGACTCACACCAAATGGTGTCGATCACGATGAGAGTGAAGATGATCTTGATGAAGTTGATGAAGAAGCTCGACTTGTTACTTTGCTTGGTCCTGATACTCCACAGTACGTTATTTCAAAAGAGGAAGATTAGTTCTTCTAGCTAACATTCCATAGGCTGCCATCAGATCTTACTGCTTGGCTTGCAGAGCGTAAAGCTAGATTCCCTACGAAAGCTCGTAGAGAGGCTGCTGCCGAAGAACAGCGTTTGCGCCGTGAGCAAAACCGAGCCAAGGGTCATCCTGTTAAGAAGGAAGAGGAGACCAAGCTTGAGCGGGACCAGCGAAAGGCCGAGAAGCTCAGACTCCAGCTTGAAAAGCTCGAGCGTAATATGTCGGGTGCCAAACGCAAGCGTGACAACGGCGACGAAGGCGACGAAGACCGTGGTCAAGTGAGTGAGAGTGGTTCCGAAGATTCATCCGAGGAGGCGGATCAAAGACCAGAAGTTATTTCAAGTCGTCTCGGTGTCCCTATGCGCATGCCTCCCCCGCCAAAGGCACAGCTCCAGCGTCATTGCAAATACTTCTCCACTGGTGGTACCTGCGGTAAAAAGGGCAAGTGTCGTTTCGTTCACGATCAGGAGGTACGGAATCAAGCTTTGAGAGACAAGGAATCCAACGGTGGCAAGATGACCCTCGCTCAGCGCCTTATTCTCAACGACACCGCGAAGGATGATTTGACCATCTTGAAGTCTATCAAGTACCTCAAGGAGAAGGGTTTGATGAAAGACCAAGTCGATGCCAGTGCAAAGAATGAGCACGATATCAAGACAGAAGACAACGGTTACATTGAGAACTTGAATTACGGAGACAACTAAGCTACCTGGATGTGTCCTGTTCTTTCTTCAACAAACGGTTCTCTGTTAACGATGCGCTATACTCTCAAATTTGATGCGTCATATCTTGCACACTCGGATATTTCGATACACCGGCTTCCGAAACTCTGGGGTTGTTTGACTCGCCCGACACGAGAGAGATTCTCGAGGGAGACTTATGCTGCATTGCCCATTTGTACTTTGACAAGATAATGTTTGCGTATTTGCTTTTGATTTTCAGCACAGCTGGCTGGGAAAAAGGGGAGACCAATAAGACTGATAGATGGTGTGTTCCATTTCAGCCGCGTTTCACAGACCGATGAGCGCGCCTGCCCTACAGCTTTACTTGCGTTTGCGTTTGCTTCCATCTTGTCTTTCCTTTGGTTTAGTGGCATGATTTCTTCCGACAAACAGCCCATAATATACCTCGGAGTGCAAAAGCTTAATCGGACAGGCAATCTATCAGCTATTCGGACGTCAGTTGAAAATTGGGTGGAAGTTGCTGCTCTGCAGCTCTCCTGGTGTCGGGAGTGAGCAAAAATGTATGATTAGAGGGACTTTAAGTGTGTAGCAATAAAATTTCGTAAAATACATTGGCCAAAGCTGCCAGGTGATATGGATGACATGACTTTTCAAATGCATCTGCGATGCTATTCTATACCTTGGTATGCCAGCCCAGGTTGCTTAATTGAGTAATAAGAGGCTCGTGACCTTTGACTTTATAAGGAACCTCGTCTGCGCAGAAGGTGCCCCTGTGACCGGTGACTTATCTTATTTGCAGCCCTAGTGAGTTCCATGGAGATGTGACAAATTAAGGAAGTAATATGGGAATATGTTTGCAAAACCCATCAAACTGCATAGCAAAGCAGGGTTGGGCCTGTGAGGCTGATATGAAAAAAGGAAGGATAAGGATACGCGAAATGCTATTTATGTGAAGATATATAGACTGGATAGTGTTTTGAAGATTGAGTGGGAGATCAATGAGTAGAAGGATTTGGTGGCGACAGGCGTTCTCAAGACTAGGAGTAGAGAGACAACCTGGATTCTAGGGGACTGCTAAAACTGAGCTTCCAAATTCAAATATCAACAGATCACATTGCACTGAAAGACGATATTGGTGGTGGATGCCAGAATTTCATTGCTACCTATCTACAGCAGCACATATTTTGGTTGCCGAAAAGTACGCAGATGCACCTGCACCCATATCCCATTGCACCCCAGAAACCCAGCGAACTCGAGACGAAGCGATTACTTGAGGGGAATGAAACGCGAAGAGTGAGTGGCACCAATACCGGGTCTTCCGTGCTTGACTGGGGAGCTGTAAGATTGTTAGCATCATTCTTCATATTTCTGGTTGTCTGTGCATATTGATTCGTAGCCTTGAGCAACGGAAAAGGGTACGTACTAAGAGATAGAGAATTCTCCCAAATAGTGACCAACCATCTCGGGCTTGATCTCGACCTGGTTGAACTCCTTGCCAGAGTAGACACCGATGACGCTACCGATCATCTCGGGGACGACAATCATATTTCGCAGATGCGTCTTGACGAGGTCGGGCTTCTCGTTGGGGCGGGATTCCTGCTTGGCCTTGCGAAGCTTCTTGATCAGACCCATGGGCTTGCGCTTGAGACCGCGGTTGAAACGACGGCGGGCACGGGCGTGTACGACATCGCGGAGCTGGTCCGAGGAGAGGTCGAGGAGTCTACGGGGAGAGAATGAGGGTTAGCTTTTTGTTCAAAAAAGATCCCCTTTGTATTTTCTCAGGTGTGGGTGTGTGTGTGGGAGGCATACTGGTCGAGGTCGATGCCACGGTACGAAAACTTTCTGAAGGTTCTCTTCTTCTTGATCTCGGCGGCTTGCTCTGCGTCCTGTTGCGGGAATTGATTGTTAGCTGTTGTTCATCTTGGTTGGAGGGGCAGAGCAGAGGGGCAGGCAGATTCATCTCTACAATAACTTGCAGAGGAGGACATGATGCAGAGGAAAGAGGTAGATACGCACGTATTCGTCGGCCATGGTTGCGGTAGTTGACTTGACTTTTCGAGGGTTGTCGAAAAACGAAGGTCAAAGTCGGCGTGATGTTCGATTTTGGTTGGCGTCTTGAATTTCAAGTGTGGGTGCTTAGTCATTAGCGCAGAAAATATTTGGTAGGGTTCGCTTGCCCCAGCAGTGCAGTCCAGCCAGTGGAATGGGGTGGGGTGGGGAAAAGATTCAGCAATTGAAGCAAGTGAGTTATAACTTGGTAATAAGTTAAAAGACCTATGAATTCCAAGAGTTTGTGAATAAGACAGCTTGAAAGAAATGTTGTGCCTCAATATGATCATATTTACAGAATTTAGTTATGCATTCTAGTGATTTTCAACCGAGACATTACTACGTCCCATTGCTGTTCCAGAAGCTTTCCGGTTCGTTCATCCTGCAAATACCTTTTGCTCTCTCAAAGCAACATTTCGTTCTCCAACATCCCAAGTCCGTGGCTAAAAGCTTTCTAATTCTAAGTGTCACAGGTAGTTGCACAAGTATTTCCCGTATCAACAATTAGGCATGGACTCCCTTATAATATAACAGGGCTGTTGTAGGCCCGGAAATCACCATGAAATCGAATTTGGAAGAAGCACGTCTGTATTGCGCTATCTAGCATGCATAATTGGCCATCCCTCATGAGAAGATCCGCAAATTCCAGTTCCGGCCCTTGACTCCCATGACATGCAAATAACAGGCAAAGCCCGCATAACCCCTTCCAGAAGCCCTGTCCACTTGTATCCGTAGAAAGAGAGCATCGAATGTGTCGTACCGTACATTGACTGCTTAGTCGAAGAGACCGAATCCCATATCCTCGTCGGACTCTTCCTTCTCTGCACAAAACGTCAGTAATAGTCCCTAAGCGCAAATACATTTGAGGCAACATACCCTCTTCCTTCTTCTCTTCCTCCTTCTCCTCAGCGGCACCACCAGCGGGGGCACCGCCAGCAGCTGGGGCAGCGCCTCCACCACCACCTGAGGGAACGGATGCGAGCTTGGATGAGCCCTCAGAGATCAGCTACCGGAATTATTAGCCCTATATCCTCCATTTTTATTACATGCGCGGTGTTTATACCTCTTGGAGATCCTTGCCCTTGAGCTCAGAGATGAGAGTGGAGAGACGCTCGTCATCAGCCTCGATTCCAACGGATTCGAGAACGGACTTGACGTCCGAGGCGGAGGGAGCGGCCTTGCCACCGAGGGACAGGAGGAGGTATGCTGCGAGGTGCTTCATCTTGTTGGCTGGGGGAGGAATACTGTCAGTACGATTGCCTGGAAAAAGTATTCCCCTTTTGCGTCGATGCGTTGATGCGCGTAGGGGAGAGTCGCAGGAGACGGCTTACTTTGGTTCGGTTTTTGGAGATGAACAGGAAGATCAATCAATTTAACCGCAGTTGGGCGGAGACTGAATCTATCAAGTTCTTGGTTGAAGTTGTAGATTCGTTGGTTGCGATCTTGAACTTTTTCGCAAGTCTTGAAAAGATTGACGATAGCCTTTGTGCGGAATAAGCGAGTGGATCCTTGGGGCCAGTCACGTGCGACGACTTATAACTAGGTAATCGCGGATACTTTTTCACTACAAATGAATGCCTCGAGGCTTTGCGTAAAACATGGGAGTTTTGAGGCACTAAAAAAACAGAAAAACATCACCGATTCACTGTTGTATTGCCTGAAGGGCTTCTTTTGTAGGTTTGCAATGCTTGTATTGGTACCAGCTAATTAAAAGTAGCCATTTAGATCCCAGCCACCAACTCCAACGCTATGCAATCGTGCCATTTAGAGGGTGTATGGCCAATTACTTTGGCCAAGCGTATTTCACTAATAGGACTCCGTCTTGATCTTTGACCGAACTGCAATATTGTCGTCCTGAGCTTTTGTCAGATTTGCGTATCATAAACACAGTGGGAACTACTTACCACTTCATGCTTCCGCTTCCCAAGAACGGGTTCCGGTGTGCCTCTCTTGATACCAGCTTTGTTGACATCATCGTAGCAACTAATATGGTAGATCCGCTGATCGATCTTTTTGGCATCCATCCAGACAAATTCCTGAGCCTCATCGAGCCACTTCATTTCAAACTTCTCCGTGCAGATAGGACATGTGCTACTTGCAAGTGCAGGGTCATCTGGAACGGGGAGATACTGCAGCTTTGGTTTACTCGCTATACTAGAGCTAGCAACGCCAGAGCCGTTTGTATTGTCACCATTATTGGTATTCTGGTCCCCTTCCACCTCCCGAGACTTGATCCAATCCTGTGACATGTTAAGTCTATACCCCGAGAAGAAGAACGAGCAGGAACTTACCAATTCATCAACATACCAACTTCGATGTTGACCTCTCTTCTCCGCTTCCGTCATTCGTTGATGTACTTTGAAGTGCCAATCCATATGGGCTGTCTTTTTCTTTTTGCCCTCTTCATTAGATTGGAACCGCCTGCCGCATTGTGTACATGGTGCACCAAGTTTCTCATAAAGACTGGATATGAGATGTGGACGAGGACTGTTCGTGTTAGCGCGACGAGATCAACATGGAAATGGCAGTTGCTTACATCTTCAACGAAGATGTCTTCAGGACGACATCATTCGGTATCTCTCCTAACGGTGTTCTGGATGGGATTGGGGTGAATGGGGGTCGATACCCAGATATGTTTGCGGGCAACAAGGTGTTTGGGGTAGGTGTACTTGTGGCAGGTGCTGCTGAAAGTATACCAGCTGCAAGTAACTTTTGAAATAGAGAACCCGTATCTGGAACAGGTGTGGGGACCATAGATACAGGAGGAGGGTTGAATGGTTGATTATGAGCTGGTTGTGGTGATCGGGTTTGAATGGGAGGTGTTTGTTTCGCCAGCAGCGCTGCGAGAGTGCCCTGTCCCCCGGGACCCAAGAGTGAGCTTAGGGAATTTGGCTGTGGAAGCTGAGCAGGAACTGGGATAGGGGTAGGAGACTTGGGTGCTTTAGGTGTCGCTTTAGATGCTTCAGAAAGTTTTGCCACTTGGGTCTTAATTTCAGCAATTTGCTGAGGGGGCAATCTTTGACTCTGCATTATAGATTGTAGGTCAAGTAATGCCTTCAGTCTCTTTTGTATATTGCCATCCAACGGGTTCAGAGCAAAGTCTGTTTTGAAAACTGTGATAAGGTTTGCAATATCACTGTTCAGTTCATCTATGCTATTGTCATGTGCACTATATCCTTGCTGTGGTGGGGCTTGTTGCCATGATCCCGCACTTGCGTTATGTGGAATGTAATTCTGGGTTGGTGGTCGCTGTTCTTGGTTAGTATAGTCAAATTTGCAAGGGAAAGATCTACTCACAGGTGGCAGTCCATATGGCTGTTGGATATGTGGTTGTTGGCCATATTGTTGGCCGTTTATGGCTGGAGGATACTGTTGCTGGGGGTAGTTTGAGTTGTATCCTTGTTGTACAGGAGGAGGGGGTTGTCGGTATGCATTTGGTGGAGTAGGAGTCTCACGGTAGGGAGCAGGCGCTGGACCAGGCCGCCCACGCCCCAGTATCTGTTGCTGACTTCTCGTGTGTTCTTGCTGGGCTTGGATTGCAGACGTCCTAGCTTTAATCAAAGCATTCTCTATTGGACCCGTGACATCTCTTGGAAAGACCGGGCGTGTGTCCAAAGCTCCTGGTACAGGTTCCTTCCAAGTCTTCAGCATTTCATCCATCTTCCTCCTCACACTGTTGTCCACTAAAGCGTATGCCTCCATAAACGTCGAGTAAAGGCCGCGGGAAAGGAAGATTGTGTACGGTGTCCCAACGTTTTTAATGACAGAGTCGAGCACGTAGAATGCAGGAAGCTTCTTCTGCGGCGATGTCTAACAAAGTGTAAGTAAATGACCTGATCAGTTTTACATAACAGAAATCACGCAAACAAAAGATTACTAGATAGTCTAGTATGATAATGAACGAGAAGTTATCCTACCTGCTTGATATGGCTCTTCAATGCCTCGGAAATGGCGAGTGCATGCTCTGTATTCTCTCTTGCGATGACTGTTAGATTGCTGATCTCATATCGTGAATTCATGGTCAAGTCTTCAAGAGCCCTCTTGTAATCCTCCGCAACATCGTCAGAGAACTCGGTAGTCATGATGGGCTATGGAGAGCCGGGAGAAGGGAAATGCTTTTGATGAGATGATCTGGGCAAAGGCCAAAGGCTTCCACAATGAAAATGGCTTTGTCTCGCAGGAGCAAACCACCAAACTTCGGGTAGGAACTTCTGGAAAGCTTTTCAAGTGCAGCTAGCTAGATCCACGCAAAGGCATTCACTCAGAAGAACAAGAAGTGTGTATTTTGATGACTGTCCAATCCACCAGGTGGCCACCGCGCCTCCAAGTCCGTCTTCCTCAACCGGTTCAGCCTTGTGCTGTCTCTTTTTGCCCAACTTCTTCTGCGCCCCAAGTACGTGCCCAATATCAGAGGAATGGCAAAGGACGAAGGCGAATCAAAGTAATTAGTCGTTCACGCGCAATTGTATGTGTTTCCGTCGATACGTCGTGTGTTTGGGCAGTGTTGATGTGGATTGAGGTCGTTGTCGTTGTCTGACAAGAGAACGGAGCTCGGCGAGCGGTTGCGGTTGCGGTTCTTTTAATTACTGAAAGAATGCTGACTAATGAGGTGGGGTCTAAGGTTGGCAATGCGCGGGCGCGGGTAGTCACTTTCAACCTCACATCGCAAAACATCTCGCCACCATCGAGAAACAGTAAAAGCTCAAGACTGAAAATGAAGGTCGCCATCTTCTCCATTATTGCGCTTGTCGCACTTGTTCTTGGTGCAGTCGCACCCCAGAAGTCTGTCATAATTACATACCCGGATGCAACTCCAAACGACATAATAGACTCCGCAAAGAGTGCCATCAAGGACGCTGGAGGGATCATTACCCACGAATACAAGCTTATCAAGTAAGTTGATCTTGTCCAACCTGACGCTACATTCTAACTCCTGACAGGGGTTTTGCTGCAAAGGCGCCTGCGAAAGTACTCGAATCCTTCATGGCCTCGGCAAACGACTACCATGCAGTTATTGAAGAAGACCAGATGGTCTCCATTAACTCCATCAACGAAGGATCATAAAGGCTAGTCAACAAGCACATAGTCAATTACGGCGTATGGTTTTATGTCACGGAGGCATTAAGGAAGTGGGGTTGGGACGGCGCAGGTGCATGGCATAATTGTTAGGCTATACAAATTGACCTCATTCAAATTGGCATCGAGGAGTTTGTGCGTGAAGTAACCCGCATTGCCTTACTTATGGACTTTCCATGATATGCCTTACGATTGATGATATGCGGAATGGACATGATGTGGAATGACACTAGACCCTGCTGCAATGAAGGATATCCATCCGCGCATCCTCCAGATTATATTCAAAACTTCTCGTCCATAATTCCAGAGCCCCACCAGCTTCGATACTTAGTCACTTCTGTGTTGCCACCTTTGAATCCAATGCTCGAGGCTACTGTTGTTTGCCTTTGTCAAATCGCGGAATCCGGCACGTTTCTACGTATAATGAAATGTTAGCAAGGCCCTTTCTTGAAATCGCCGGATATAGAAAACCAAATTCTTTATCCTATTTGTGATTATAAAGAAGTCATGTTTCAGGGTTCTAAGAAACAGCCCGTTGCAACAATCAATATTGTGGGGGCCATTGTACATATGGAGGAGTGAATAAAGCTCAGGGGCTCTAGCCTTTGATCGCTGGATCGCGTCCTGAAGCGCTAGGTTTATCCATTGTCGCGACTGACCTCGAAACAAAGCATGTTTGGCATAAGATAAATACAATGAGCAAGCCCGGCTCTCGAAGATGCCATACGACTTTGGAAATTCATTAACAAGAATAAATCAGCGCAACACCGCCTCCGCCTCCACCTCCTTTGCCTGACTTAATACTTTACAACAGCGCTTTCGAAGGATAGAATCCCTGGTGATCAGCTATGCCTCACACCCAACCCACAGCCACAGAGGCAGCTCTCCTAAACTGGGTATTATTTTTCTTCTCCCGCTCTTATATACTGAGGGCTTTTCTGACCATGTTTCGCAGATAAACACGTTCCCGCTCGAGTCCGAGGTCGAGTCTCTGGTAGACCTGACCGATGGCCGAGTTCTGTCCCTAATGCTTGGTGAGTACATCCTAGGAAACCTTTGTCTCTCCCCGTCAAAACTTTCAGTGCTAAATGGTGGTATTTCCAGAGGACCTTGATCCCGCCTACGCCGTCGAACTCGAGAAACCTACACCTTCGTCGAAATGGCTCGCGAAGAAGCGCAGTTTGGAAGCAGTTTACAAGTCTTTGCTGCGATATGTCCGCGTTCAATGCCCCGATCTCGATCCTGTGACACTGGAGAATCCGGCAGATTTCAATGCTATTGCAGAGCACGATGATGTGGAACAGACGATCAAGGTACTGACTTACGAAATGAATCTTCAATTCGGCCTCACTGACATATGCTTTGAGCTTCTCACTATGTTCCTCCTGGCAGCTGTACATGGTACGAACAAGGCGAAATACATCAACACAATTCAGAACACACTCGACCTTACCTCCCAAAACGAGATAGCCAGTGTTATACAAAGGGTAAATCCCAGAAACCTTCGCTCAATGCAGTGGCTGACATTTCTTAGATGCAAACAAACGAGAAGAATACGGATGTAAAGGCCGTCGACCAAAAAGTGCCTCTCCAAGACATAGAGCTCGCTCTCGAAGAAGAACATGCTAAACTGTCTGCTGCGTATACGGAGTTGAAGAAAAAGCACGCTGATTACATTACTCGATTTAGGCGTCTAGAAGAGAGTCATGCGGAGCTACAAGAACATAGCAGCGATATAGAGAGCCGATTGCGGGTTCTACAGGACTCAGATGATGGGGACAAGGTAGCCCATATCAAGGACTTAATAACCCGGCTCCAAGAGGCCAATGACTTGATAGCAAATCAAGAACAACAGGTAGAAACCGATAGAGTCACCAAGGAGCGACAAGAGAAAGAACTCGGCAATTTGCGGCCATCCGCCCAGCGACTTATCCAGATCGAGGATCAGCTTAATGAGCTTAAGGTCGAGAACACGACACTAACTCGGAAAGCAAATAAGGTAGATCATTATCAGAAGAAGCTCGAGAACCTACAGAATATCGAAAAGGAGAACGCTCACCTGCGTGAGCAAATCGAGACCCTGGAACTCAACATGAGAGAGTTTGATAAGGTCAACGAAGATAAGTCCAAAATGGAGCAGACTATTCGGGAATTCAAAAGTTTAATCTCCAATCTCGAGCTGGAGAATGTCACCCTGATTCAAAACAAAAATCGCCTTGATGAGGAAGTGCGGTTTCGGGATGACCAAATCCAGAAGCTCCATGAAAGGCAGCAACACGATGAAAAGTTCATCAAAGAGCTCCAAGAACAGTTTAACACCGATGCGGCAGGACGTTCGCCTCAATCCCCATCAACGGGAGCCAACCTCACTCTTGAACAAGAGCTTGAGCAGAGTGACGACCCCGCGCCGAATTACGCTCTTGAGATCTCAAGATTGAGGGCTGAGAACCAAGTCCTTAAGAGTAGCACAGGTGGAGTAACAAACGCCAACCTTCGAGTAGATCTCGAAGAGGCAGAAAGAATACGGAAGAGACTACAAGAAAATCTTCAGGGGCTCTTAGAGAAGCACACGATAGCGCAGCACCAGTTGAATGCAGCACTCAGCACTTCTCCGGATCCAAAGTCAGTCACCCTTCTCAATGATATCCTGAAAATTGGCCCGTATAAGCTTCTCACCAACGATGTTCACAGGGATGAGGCATTCCGCAACCTTCAAAAACTTTACAGAGAGAGTACTGCGGAGCTAGCCTCCACAAAATCGAAGCTCGAAGAAACCCAGTCAAGATTTCAAAGTCAAGAACGGGATTTACTTGATGCAAAGGCCGACTGTAAGCAAGCTTATTCCCTCTCCTATCTACAAGCGACGTTACTGACCTAAAACTAGTGGAAGCCGTCAATCAAGACGAAATTGACGCTTTAGAAACCCTCAAGGAAACAAACGAGAGCATCACCACCTCGCTCCAGAATGACCTCGTTGTCCTCCAAAATGCTCACAAGAATATTACCATTGATTTCGACCAGCAGAAAACACACTTGCTAAATACACTTTTAGTAAAAGATCAGTTAATAAAGGATCTGGCAGATGCTAGAGCTGATGACGGTAGCAATTCTCAACTTGACGGAAAAGAAAAGGCAGAGGTAAGCCACGGAACCGATTCAAAACCGGTGCAAAGTCTTTCTACGCATGGCAACATCTTGAAAAAGATCTTCCGTCCATTTCGGCCACAACGTCCTAGGCCAGAAAGTCTTTCTGCGGCCCCTAAAACCGATGCCCGTACACAACGTTCTAGGCCAGAAAAGTTTTCTGCAGCCCCCAAAACCAATGCCCATACACAACATTCCAGGCCAGAAAGTTCTTCTGCAGCCCCTAAAACCGACGCCCATACACAACATTCTAGGCCAGAAAGTTCTTCTGCAGCCCCCAAAACCGATACCCATACAAACTTAGATCCAGAGCTTGCTCGTGAACTTGCTGCAATTGGAACTGGGGCTCCAGTTGAACTCCCAACCCTTTCACCTCGCTTTTTACCTCTTCCTATGTCTCCAGTGCTTGTCAAAAAAGCCCCGGACGTCGTCCACCGTGCTCAATCATAAGATTCAGCAGGTTGAACTGACTCTTTTACTGCAGATTCAGAAACAAGAGCTCGTCATTCAGGACCTCCAAAGAAGACTTAAAATGGCCGAAGAAAGTAGCCCTGATGCGCAAAAGGTACCGTGTCAAATTTTCTTTTATGTCTCCATTGATGTGCCATACATGTACTTTCTTAATAAACATTATTTTTCAACCCCACTTCGTCTCTATGTTTGGTGAAGACATCTAGAGCACCACTGATGAATCATGTGAAGGCCGCAAATGAGTCCATGATCAAGAACCTCACACGCGAAAACGCCCTTATTGCCACCGCCTGGTACGATCTCTCGAGCCGATTGCAGAGTAACCACGTGGTCTTGCAGCGCAGACAAGATGCGCCAAAGAGTTGGTTGAACAAGCAGAGGCAGATGGTGAACCCTACGCCAAGGAGGTGAAGAGCTACATATTTTGGTTATCACATGAATGGAAGTCTCATCTATGCATGCATTGGGAGGAGCATCTGTGGAGGAGCGCGGTTGATTGGCATTTTTTGTATGAAGGTGGATAGATTTTTGGGAAGGAGAGTACGGGTTATAGAGGGTTAGACTTGTGGGGTGGTTTCAGTTTGTTGAGACTTTGCGTATACCCTGTAGATGACACTTAATACTTATTTCATTCCTTGCAACAGCGATAGTTCGTTGGTATCTGATTGTCTTGTATCCTATACATTTCGTGAGGCAACTCTCGAGCAACAGGGTTTGGGCCAGACGTATAGTAGCCTTGTATTCAGACGATGCTGTCTGATTTTATGACCATCTGTGTATACATCTCTCTTGCTAAGTTTATCAAGATATACGAGATGTAGACTACCTGCTGCATAGGAATTTCCCCAGCAAGATTCTGCCAACAATGGGTATCCATCGAGCATCAAGCTCAAATCCACTTGCTGTTGCATCCTAGTACGTAAATTTGACTTCTCGCAATCTTCATCGTTATCGGAATATCAGTTTGTTCGCATGCACGAAGGTTTATTTTCTCAAACGCTTCAAAAGCCTTGGTGGCACCGTTGCTGCTGCGCAGTACGATACATACCTAGATAGGCAGAGCTGGACGGCTTGCTTACCACGACCGACCTGAGTTGGACAGCTTGTTCCTCGCGGATGTTCAAGGAACTAGCAGAGCCCGGTGTGCAATCCATCTGTACTTTGGCATTATTAGCCTTATAGAAGGTGGCGTCAAGCGTATGGGTTTCAGACAGAGGTGATTTGCTATGTGCGACCAATCACTTATCTATTATTTGCCTAGAGGTCTCTCAAAATCTGTTGATTGTCTCTTTCTCCCTAGATAATGGTATACTCCAAAGATGGGACGGCTAGTGCAAGGTACCGTAGAAGTCAAGCCCGTACAAGCTCCAATGATGGGCTGCGGGGTCCCAAACAAGGATCAAGTGCTTGGATTTGAGGGTCTTGGTCCCACTGGACAGAGGTTCCCAGAAATTATTGATTCAAATCTGAAGTTATGAACAAGCAAGCAAAGTATCATGTCCTGATTGACAAGGTTTCAATCCATAGTAGTAATCCAGCTTAAGGCATGCCCGATTCCCTTCTCACACATTCCCCTCCAACCGCACTAAAATCGTCTCCCCGTGCCTAAAAACCCTCAGCCCCGTCTGCAGTGCAGTAAATTACTCGCACGCAAAACTCTCCGCCACGCTCGTATTCCCAGACCCTTTATAGACCTGCTTCTGCGGATACAAACACAACGGTCTTGCAAGAACTTTGCCTTGGGAATCTGCTATACTCGTTCCTATCAAAATGTCCGGTGCAGTTCCATTCTCCACCCACGTCTGCAAGGCGTCGAAAGCACCAGCCGGACGGCCGCCTAAGCCACCGAAACAGTGCCCCAACCCTGGCGAGAAGAATAGTCGATAGTAATCTTGTATGCTCTGGTCCACGGCTGTGGCAGCATCGTAGTAATGCTGCGTATTCGCCGGAGGAATAAGAACATCAGCCAGTCCATGGTATGTGATCATCTTTCCGCCACTATCACGGAATGACCTCAGATCAGGATCGTCGGTTCCGTAGATTGATGTGTATTGCTGCACTGATATCCTGAAGAGGTCGTCGTAGTACGTCTGAGTCATCCTTGAGAGGTCGACGGAAGGATCTTTGGCTAGGAAATACTGAAGCCAGGTGTTGCATAAAGGCGGTGGTGACCTGCTACACGTCCCATTCGTACATGCAGTTTCCGCAAGTCCGCTCGACCCAGTGATCACGGCGTCCTTGTTCAAGCCATACCAGAGAGATTCATTGCGGGCATCTCGAGCTCCTCCCCATACAGCCTGGACCACTTTCACTGCCGCGTCGCTGATTTTGTGAGGGCCAGCTACATCCGAACAGTTAACGGGTCCTCCTACCAGTGTGCTGGGATTAAAGTGGCATGCTTCGGGATCGGTGATAATCCCATCAATGACTCCATCGAGTCCATCGCACGCATTGATTGCCGCCGTCCGTATAGCCTCGACTTCGCATGGGTATGGATATTGTTTAAGTTGATCCATAATAAACGTAGGATAATAATCCCCAACAGCCCATTTATTCCAGCTGATAGCCGGAGATCCAGCCAGGATTCCGTCATAAAGATCAGGATATTGCTGTGCCAGCATGAGACCCTGTCTCCCGCCCTGCGAGCAACCGTTCCAATACGAGAATTTGGGAGGCTGACCATAGTATCTTTTCACAAAGTCCTTTGCCAACAAAGTAGCGTCGCTGAGCGAGACCGAACCGAGGTTCTGTAGGGCGTAAAGATCGACGTTGCCGGGACTGAGCAGTGCCCAGTCTTGAGGTTGCAGGTCTACAGTCTCCTGCGAAGGAAGACCGGCATCTAGGGTCACTGCAGCATAGCCCTCTGATACAGCGAGTGCCATGCCGCCAAATGCCACATCATTTAACCCGGCAGCATATGACCCACCTCCAATTCCTTGCATTCGTTCGGTATAGGTAGTTGATGGGAGCCAAACCTGGAAGAAGTCAGTATTGCTTCTTTGATGGAACTTCGATGCATAGTGTAGCTTGGGAGTATGTTCGAAGGGTGGAAGCATGTCCTGACTTTTCGCTTATCAGAAGTGTCTGAAAGCTTGACTTACTTGGACGTGGAGTGTGTCATTCTGGCCAGGGTGGGTATAAGAGACAGATACATTGCAGAAATTCAAACCACTGAAGATTGGATAGTACGGGTAAGCAAGTGATGCATTAGTCAACTGGGTTGCTTCTAATTTTATTATGGATGCGCCAAAAAGAGTGATATTGCTGAATGTGGAAGAGACGCAAGGCAATAGCGGAGATGTCAAGGGAAAACTCATTGTAAGGACTGTATAGTATTAAAGTAGGAAGGAAACAAAAGAACAAGGTAAAGATCTGGAGAGGACAACTGAAGTCATTTCCCACAGTAGAGTCTTATACTCAGCAAAGTTCTTATTTATCTCGTATACCGTAAGTTAGACGGTATCCTCCTTGACCCCCTCGCATTCATCCAAAGGTTCTGAGGCTTTAAAGCGTGGGCTATCCAATAGGATAGTCCGGTATGCGCCAATACGAGTACCGAATCTCAATCCGAGTACCGAAGATTGAGTTATCGTATACAGATATCGGACGCTATCATAGAAGAACATAAAAGAGGATCGACTTCTTAAAACGATAATCCCAGTTGGAGTAATTATGTTTGTTCAGATCCGGCTATTCGGCTGAGGACCAAGCCACCCCCTGAAGTGCGCATATATTCATGCATCCAATGAGAGCACAACCGAAATTCTGCACTCAGGAACAACATGTCATGTTTCATCTTTTGTAAGAAATGGAAAACGATCGCGAGTATTGTAGCTAAGGAGCTTTTAGAAGCGGACAGACTTGGGCAAATTGTATGTATGGAGGGTAAGACTTTGACCTAAAAGAGAAGGAAGGAACGAGCTGTTTGAGAAGGAAAAGTCTCAACTTGAGAGAAGTCATAGTCTTTTACTTGTATCAGATTTTACAGAAACCGTCCTTTTTATCAAATCCACCAATAACAACAGTAAAATCCTTTGACTTTATTTAAATCAAATCAATCTTAGAACTCCAGAACGACAAGTTCCAAAAGTCCAGACACCAACGGATACAACTTCCGCGCCTCTAACCGCTACCCTAGTCTTCTTGCAACCCTCTCGATTTACGATCTATGATAAACGGAATTCAGGTCCGGTGCGAAGTGCAACAGAACAGAAACAGAAATACTGCTTTGGATTGTTTGTGGTTCTACATCTCTGCGTCTTGGGCTTTCATTCGACAGAAGGGGTTGCTAAGGAGTGGACGGAGTCTTTTGCCCGTCTCCGAGCTGGATCTGGATCGTGAGATTCGGAGCCGTCGTGATCGATCGATGAGACGATGCTTTTTTATGGGGAGAGGTTATGGAAAATATATATGATGTGTCTCATCCTGTTCTAAAAAGTGGATGCAAAGTTCAAAGTCCACATTAACATCACTGATCGATCAGGGACCGGAGTTGAGATGTTTCAAGCCGATAGATCGAGAGTCCAAGCAGCTCTTCTTCCTGTCCAAGTCTTGATCTTTCTCGTTTGAGTAAGTACACGCGATGGGTCTGGTATCAGTCTCCTGCTATCGAGCCATTAGTACATTACTGCGTACACGAAAGGTTGGACAATCTCTGTGGAAAGCCGCGGGGTCTTTTCTCCAAGTGCAATGAACATTATTCCTTTCTTGTAACAACAAGGCTTTTAGGCCATGGTACGTACACCTTCAATTCCAAAGTTAAACGCCACACAAAAGCACTTTTTCTCCTTCCCTTTTATCCTTCCTTCAGATTCCTTTTCCCCACTCCTCTCGCTCATACGTTTTATATCCCATCTTAAAGTAGTCATTATCTCCCGCCTGATCCAGCAGCGCTAGACGCATCTCAATGGCATTTGCCTTGATTTTCTATATTTCTCATTAGCCCCTTCTGCCCTACTCGGATGCAAAGAGAGATGATGGCTTACAGATCCGCCTAGCTTAGGAAACCTCTCTCCAACCAACTTCACAATGTCGTTGGTTTTCCATCTCTCCTGGCGCTGCTCGTGGCGGGGAGCACGCCCTGTTTTGTCCAGTGGAGCATGGGTGGCGAGGTAGGCGATGAAGCGGTCGTGGAGGGCGTTCCAGCTTGGTGGGAGCCCGACACAGGAGGGGTGGTGGATAGAGACGACTGGAAGATGTCAGTATGGATGCTGATAGGGGAGTTGGGGGTGAAGAAGTTCCGTTGAGGGGATGGGTGGGTTGGATGGAAAGGAACAGGATACTGACTCTCCGGGCCTGTAGGACGTTTGTAGGTGTAAATGGCTGGAGAAGAGGTCGTGTCGGGTTGAGTGTGATGGTGGTGTTGATGGTGGGTTTTTGGCGTGGACTAGACAAACTGTCAGTCAAGTATTCCGATATCGAAGGACGACTCAGCGTTAATGCTAAGGGGTTGGGGACCAACTTCGCTGGTCCGGTTGTGCTCTCGTTGTGGCTTGGGAGGCACGGGCGGCCCTTCATTGTGAGTCTGGGTACTCCTGGACGCTGTTCTGACAGGAATCTGATATAAAAGTTAGTCGACAGAATTCCACATGTTTGCTGTCCATTGCTGGTTGATGTTGCCTAGGGGAGACGGTTACCATTTTCTCTCTGTGGCTGCCGCTCAGACGACTTCCCTTTTTAAGGTTACTAGATCCCCGAGGGGCCACCGGGGGCTGACTTTCATCAGGCTCATCAAGGTGCCTATTGAGAATGTCCATGAGTACTTCACGTTGGTCGTCAATTGACTTGCTTCCGCTCGAGGCTGCTGGAGAGGATCGACGAGAAATCATTGGGATGCACTATTGAGCGGGCGAGAAAAAGAAGAGCTAAACCCAGGGATTCTTGAAAGGAAAGCTGCCACCGAAAGGAACGAAATACATAAGACGGAGAGGATGTTCTGAGATATCTCAATGGGACATGGTCACATCTCTAGCCTGATTGTCAAACATATGGGACACTCGGCCCTATTCATCTCAAAACGCAAGGAAAAGGAAACATCAACAAGACATTAACCCCCAGCGCCTCATCATCATAAGGGAACATGGTGTATCTTCCGACTGTATCCAAGCCAAATGAAATAAACTATGATTGTTACACTGTGGACGGAACACTGCATCAACGTACCCGCATATATTGGAACGGATGTCTACAGGTCTGCAGAAACAGGTAGGCGTTCAACATCCCCAGATAGTTCTCACAGGAAAAAGACATGATCTCAAGCTGGATCTGAAGTCGAGGCTTGCATGAGGCATTAACGTTCTTTGGTGCATTTTACACGTAAAGCATTGGTGTATAATACATGAATCCCCTGAATGAGCGTGACACCCATGTGTAAATTGGTCGTACTCGTACAGTCAGTCATGTCCCGCCCATTGCAAAGTAGTGCAAACGTAAATGCCCGAGCTTGAACTATTAGCCAACCGTAACTTTTAAGGAATCTATCGCAACATTGTCTCCAAAGCACTCCCGACTCTAATGCAAGGTACAAATTTAGCGTCCAGTAATTTTGCTAAGCAAGCTCCCGCTCTTGCCTTGGCTCGAAGGCTGCTCGAAAACTCCAAGAAGGCTCTTCCAGACTTGGCCTGGTTCTTGGCTCGCATCAATGCCCTTCCAGATACCAGTCTTCTGGTAATATCCAACTACCGGAGCGGTTTGCTCGTGGTATGTGACCAGTCGCTTCTTTAGAGCTTCGGCATTGTCGTCTGATCTTTGGACCAATGGCTCGCCAGTAACATCATCCCTCATAGTATCCTTGGGTGGGTTGAAGACCTTGTGGTACGATCGACCAGATGCTGGGTGAACCAGGCGACCAGTTATCCGCGAAACAAGGAGGCCGTCATCTATTTGAAGCTCTACAGCATGCTGTAACTTCTGTTTGCGCTCATCCAACATAGAATCTAACCGCTGGGCTTGGATGACTGTTCGTGGGAAACCATCGAGGATGAAACTATGGCTTCTTGTTAGTACAGCCTGGCAGAGCAAACTAGGAGCAAACTTACCCTCCTGCGCACTCTTGGTTTGTTTCCAGCTCAGCCTTGATCATACCAATAACAATTTCGTCACTGACAAGACCCCCCTGGTCCATGATCTTCTTTGCTTCCCGACCTAAAGGTGTCTTCTTTGCGACTTGCGATCGAAGCATATCCCCGGTTGCCTTTTCGCGCGTTAGCGAATGCCCGAATACACCAGGGGAACTTTGCAATAACATACTAAATGGCAGCAAGAAAACTTCTCCTTAATCTTGGGTGCTTGAGTGCCCTTGCCTGCAAAGCCCATATTAGCCGGAGTTCCAGAATATTTGCAACAGAGTGGCAGCAGCCAGGGTGTTGACATGTACATACCAGCGCCAGGAGGGCCCATCAGGATCATTCTAACACCCTCAGTTGCCGAATGCGTTGTGCCGGTAGCGGCATGTTCGAGCTTGTCTTCCAATTGCTTCACCCGGGACTCGAGCTTCTGGACTAAGTCTTGCAGCGTCTGCGCCGTGTCATCGCCAATTGGGGCCATTGTAGAGCGTGGGTAGTGACGGAGACCTGACCAAGGTTGGGGCAGGAGGAGGAGGAGGAGGAGGAAGTACGGGTCTCAGTAAAGAGCTTTGCGTGAGGAGTGAAGAGGTGGAAGAAGGTTGCGACAGCTTGAGGTCAAGTAAACGTTGAGGAAGCTTGGTCCAATCCAAGAAATACTTACTGTACAGTATTAAGCTCGGCTGCTTACTTCGGTACTTCCCAGACCCCCGGTCTTGGCCGGAGTATCAGTTCCTGTGGGCCGACGGCCTGTCAAAGTTCCAGCTCGTCGGAAAGGATGGAAAGAGCTCGTGGCAACGAAATTTATAACCTTTTCCCTTCTATTTTATTGTGTAGTGTTAGAGAATTATACGTAATCTATCTCCAAGGTCCTTCAACTTCCTTGCAATTAGAAAGTCATGTGATCATGTCTTCGGGCGCTAGTTCTCTTTCGGAGCTATGTGGTCTGGGAAGCTGCAAGCCGCGAAACTCACGGCAGCCTTACAGAAGTTAGATCAACAACCTCACGAATTCCGCCTCATAAACCACCATCCACCTCCCATACCCACCATGCCTGCCACTACTGCCGAGACGCTCTCTCTGGTTACTAGGAACGTCTCTGTTGCTCCCCTGGTCCTCCTTTCCGCAGCAGATCACTATGGCCGCTCAGCGAAGGGCACACGGAAACGAGTAGTGGGTGTTTTGCTAGGACAGAACGATGGAAAGAACGTGCGGGTGTCAAACAGCTTTGCTGGTACGAAGCCCCCAATAGCTTTTCTATTTTGTAATCTGGCAGCTTCATGGCTGACCATTCTACAGTGCCTTTTGAGGAAGACGACAAGGACCCATCAGTATGGTTTCTGGACCACAACTACGTCGAGTCAATGAACGATATGTTCAAGAAGATCAATGCGAAGGAGAAGCTGATAGGCTGGTATCACTCTGGGCCCAAGTTGAGAGCTTCGGACTTGGAAATCAATGAGCTATTCAAGAGATATACACCCAACCCTTTACTGGTCATTATCGACGTTCAACCGAAGGAATCTGGTGTACCAACAGATGCATACTTTGCAGTTGAGGAGATCAAGGATGTATGTGTTGCTAGCAGCCGCGTGGCGATTTTGGCTAATATTTATATAGGATGGAACCACAACATCTAAGACATTCGTACATACCCCATCCATTATCGAAGCTGAGGAAGCCGAGGAGATTGGAGTTGAGCATTTGTTAAGAGATATTCGGGATGTTGCCGTTGGGACTTTGTCGACAAGAATTACTTCACAACTTCAGTCATTGCAAGGACTGCACTTGCGGTTACGAGATATCCAACAATACCTACAAAAGGTTCTCGACAAAACTTTACCAGTCAACCATGCTATCTTAGGCAATCTCCAAGACGTATTCAACCTCCTACCCAATCTCTCTACACCAAAGACCTCTTCACACGTTCCCAATGGGGTTGATGCACCAGTCAAGAACGACAGCGAATTATCACATGCTATGAGCATCAAGACCAATGATCAGCTCATGGCTATTTACCTCTCCAGTTTGATTCGTGCCATCACTGCTTTCCACGACCTGATTGAGAACAAGATCCAGAACCGACAGCAGCAAGAGGAGAAAGAGGCAAAGAAGGATGAGGGCAAGGATGAGAAAGACAAGAAGACAAATGGCGTCAATGGGGAGGCGAAGGAAGGCAAGGAGGCGGAAAAGGAGAAAGAGGACAAGGATAAAAAGAAGTGATGATGATGGGCGGGGCGTTTAATGATATCGGATGTTTATTGAGCATCAGAACGGAGTGGCATATTGAAAATCATGGGTTTCGATGCCATTTGTACCATAAACGTGTAGCTTGCAGATGAATAGCAGCTACGCAATGTCTTCCTATATCTCGGTGCAGCTCTTGCGCTGAGAATTTTGCCCTCCAAACCTGACCCAACGCCCCTTGCTTATTGCGTTCCCTTCCTACACAAACCCAGCCTAACCCTCTTAAGACGCTATGCCGACACAATTCCTCATCTAATCTTGATGCCGCTTCGAACGAAACTGGGCCCAAACACAAAGACGAAGGTCCTAGAACCACATACTCGTTCACTCATT
>QGMI01000395.1:0-32650 GCA_007821535.1 Lachnellula occidentalis
TTCAAATCGAATATTATACCTTTATTAAAAGCTATAGTAAATGTAGCTTATAATTATAATAATAGTAGTAATAATAAAGAAAGAGGAAGAAGTTATAGAAGTAGAAAGGGTTATAGTAGAAGCTATAGAAATCGAAGTAGATCTTAAGAGGGAGATTAAATCTTAAAATACTAGAGATCGAAAGATAATAGCTTTAAGAAAGAGCTCTACTACTAGTATAATAAGGCTAGTTATTATATTAATAACTATAAAGACTTTAAGCGAGCTAAAAAAAGGGAGTAGTAAGAGAAAAGTAATAGTAATAGAAGTAATAGTACTTCTAGTAGTACTAATTATATTAGAATTACTAGTATTACTAATATAGAAGACAATTCTTTTTATAATGCTTCTAATACTTCCTATATGACTATGCTCTCTAATTAGCTTGATATAATTAAAATATATTTGAAAATCGGCTAGACTAGCCTAAATTGCAATTATAAGGCATAGCAATTTCTATAGTACTACTAAAATTCAATCCTAACAAGTTACTAGCAACTAGTACTAGTTATTTTATACTATATTTTAATACTATTCTATATATTTATATTTATCTAATACCTCTAGTAGCTTATTTGCTTATAAAGACAAAAATCAACCTTAAAAGTACTAGTAACAATCTATACTATACTAGCTTATAATAATAAGATAAGTACTATTATAGACTTTAGTATATTATACTACTTTAGTAGTATCTATGATAACTTTATTAAAATAAAGTACTAGAGAAAGCCTTAATTCATAAAGGTTACTAATAGCTAGTAAATTATATATAAAGGATATAGTACTATTAATATTAAAGTAGATAGCTAGGAATCAAAGCTATCTAATATATAGTTTATACTTTAATTTAGTAAGCTTCGATTAATCTTAGTATATAAGTTAAATAAATTAGAAGTAAAATTAGAAATTGTTAATAGTTGATATATTATAACTTTAGAAAATAATATATACTTTATAGTAATAGTAAATAATAATAGTATCTATAAAATCAAGCTAAAAGTAATAGCTATACCTATTTTACCTATAAAAGATATAGTATAAGATATACTTTATTAATACCTAGGTTATATCAATTTTAGTAATATTATTAATATCTTAAAAGCTAGAAAATCAAGGATTACTATTCTAAAATACTAAAGAATTACTCTTATAAGTAAAGATGCTTATAAAGTATACTCTACTAGTAAAATAAAGGAGTACTTTAATAAGAAAATAGACTTTTATAAGAAGATAAGACTTAAAAGAGTATATTGCGATTTATTAGAAATTTAAGTACTATTACTTTAAGGCTATTACTACTAGCTCTTAGTAGTAGATAATACTACTAGATTTTACTAGATTAAGCTACTTAAATCGAAGGAAATAGTAGAAGTACTAGCTATATTTAAAGAGATAAAGAAGGAAGTAAAATAAAAGATAAATAATAAAATTGTCTTTATAAGAGTAGATAATAGGAAGAGCAAATTTAGGACGCTTTTCTAAGACTATTATAGGTCTAAAAGTATATAATTCTAGCTATTACTATTATATAAGCATTCCCTTAATAGCATTATTAAGTACTAGATAGGAATAATAAGTATGATCGCTCGATTAATATTTTATAAGGCTTAACTTTCTTATTAATTATAGGATTATACTATTAAGCATACTATTTTTATTAAGAATTAGGTACTAATATAATTAATTAAGACGATAGAATATCTAAGAGGTAGAATCCCTATTATAGTATATAAAGAAGATATTCCTAATCTAGCTAAATTGAGAGTCTTTAGATACTAAGTAAATATATTCTACCTAAAAGACCTATATCCCTAGAAATAGCAATCTAGAATAAGAAAAGGAAAATTTATATTTATAGGCCTAAGAGGTAATAAAATTAGAAGGTTTCTTAATATAAAGACTTTATAAAAGACTTTAGATATAGATATAGAATATAATAAGTATAGCTTTCTTAAGATTAATATTAATCGATTTATTATTTCTAAAGAAGAAGAATTACTTATACTAAGAGCTAATTAGGATATAGAAAATCGTCGCTTTAAGCCTATTATAGCTAGACCTAAAGGTACTAAGTAGAAGTATTATAAGTATATAAATATTTACTTTCTATAAAGGATTAAGAATAGTAATTCTTAAGCGATTAGAAGCCTTAAGCATAATAGTAATAAAGTTATAGAATGACCTATATCTTATAATAGTATTTAAGAAACGCCTAATTAGCGTAATTTATAGGAAGAAGTTAAGGTAGAAACTTCTTTAGAGGTTAAGAAAGAAGTTTGCTTAAAAAGTATTTAAGAAGCTATAGAAAATATAAAGAAAGGCCTAATAAAAGTATAAAGAAGATCCTAATTTAGAAGAGTACTAAAACCTAAGACTTATATAATATTTAGTTAAATAATTGCCTTAGTAATAGTAGCTCTCTAAGTAGTCTATATAGGCCTAGAATTATTATCTTTTTAGGTCCCTATTCTACTATTTAAATCGATTACTATTAAGTAGTTAATAGTAGAAAATAAGAAGGCCTAGATAAAGGCAATTAGATAAGAGCTATTATCTTTATAGAAGTATAAGACCTTTACTATTCTTAAAGGTAAAACCTCTAGTAGAAAAGAGAATAATCTTAAGTTATATAATACTATAGAAGAAGCTTAAAAATAGGCTCCTTGATTATTAGAAGGCTAGAATCGTGATTAGAGGCTTCAAGTAGGAATATAGGACCGATTACTTTAAAACATTTATATCTATTATTCGATATAATATACTATAGATTCTACTAGCTAAAACTATAATAGAAGATCTAGAAATCGAAGTATTAGATATAAATACTACATTTTTAAATCTTATACTAAAACAGGAGATCTATATAGAAGTACTAGAGTTTTACTATTTAATTTACCTAGAAATCAATTAAAAACACTACTTCTTAAAGCTTAATAAATCGCTTTATAGCTTTAAGTAGGTATCTTATAAGTAGTTTAATAAGGTTAAAGAGTACTTTAATAAGATTAGTTTAAGAGAAGGAAAAAGTAATCTAAACCTCTTTATTAGGCATAGTATTTATATGCTTTTTTATATTAATAATATACTAATTATTAGTCTAAAGGCTAAAGTTAAGATAGTTAAAAAAGATATTAAAGAGAAGTAGTAATCTAAGATCTTAGGTCTAGTTAATACCTTTATAAAACTATAGATTAAGTATAATTAATAGAAGTATACTCTTTAAATCTACTAAGAATTATATATAAAGAAGCTTCTATAGTATATAAAGATAGATAATATAAATCCTAAAATCCTTCTTCTTTTAATAACTATAATATTATACCTAGTAGATAATAACAACTTCTAGTAATTGCTTAATCCTAAAGAATCAAGCTTATATAAGTAGATTGTTAGATTAGTAATCTACTTCTTAAATAGTACTTGCCTAGATATTATATATACTATTTCTTAACTTGCTTAATTTATATTAAATCCTAATACTTACTATCTTAAAATATTAAAGTATCTACTATACTATCTATAAGGTATAATATCGCTAGGAATAATATATAATAGCTTGAAAATAGATAATAGATAGTTAGTCTAGTCTAATATAACTTAGAGGATAGAAAATAATAAAAAGTCGTTTTAAGGATATACTATTTTATAGTTTAAGAGTATAGTAACTTAGGCTATAAATAGATAAAAGAGTATAGTATAAAGCTTTATAGAAGTAGAGATTATAGCTATAAATAAAAGAGTAAAAGAGATAGTATAGATAGAGAAAATAGCTTAAGATTTAAGAATTGACTTAAAACCTCTACCTATGATTTATATTAATAATATATCTACGATTAAGCTTATAAATGCAATAAAGTTTTATAATAAGGCTAAGCATATACTTCTATAATACTTCTTTATTTGAAAAGATATAGTCTAAGAGTAGAAGCTTACAATTTAGTATATTAAAAGAAAGAAGCAAATTATAGATATACTTATAAAAGTTCTAGCTAAAGACTTATTTACTAAGTTTACTAGCCGGATAGGCCTAAGATATAAGGTATAAATACTCAATTATCGCTTATAGTACTAATTTAAGCGATTTTAATATAGTAAAATCGATTTTAGTATAATAATATTAAAAAACATATTTTAAGTACTAGAAACGATTTTAGAAGTTAATAATAGGTATTCTTATACTATAATATAGAATTTAGGTTCTATAGAGTATCTAAACTCTTATATTAGAGACATAGGAGCTATACTATAGTATTATAGGAGTTAATAAGGCCTAGGGGTACTATTTATAATAAGGGAATATATTAGAAATAGCTGCTTATATAAGTATACTACTATATAAAACTCTATAATATAGCATATTTCACTCCTTAACCTTTATACAATATATCACTATATGACCTCTTATGCTAGCGCACTCCTCTCTCATATATCCATTATATCGCTCGTAGTTCAACAATGTCGAAAGAGAGCTTGGACTCACGTGCAGATTTCGGCTCGGAGTTAAGCGGAGCGGTGCCCCCACTCTTCTTTCCAGACGTCAAATCCTATTCTCGTGACTCAAATGTATTGCATATGGACACTTGAACCTCATTTCTGGTTGAGTGAGTCATTCGTGCTCTGTAAGTACCTAAAAGTATAAATATCTGATCCAATCGCCTTTTATCGCAGGAACCAGAATCTCAGTTGCGTTGCTCAAGTAAGCAATCGTCGAACCTTTTTCAAAAGGTTCGTAGACGTTTTTGTCGAACTATCGGTAGATCAAGATGGCTCCAACAGAAATAGTCAAATTTTATCGACACCTTCAGGAGATCGCACTGTCAACTTTTCTTCCAATTCTCCAGCAACACCTTCCGCATAGCAATCCCATCTACAACCGGCTTCAGGCCCCTCATAATTTGCCTTCCCGCCACTGTCTATTCGCCGCTACGTTTCCTCCTCCAGCTCCTGGTGCCTCTACTTCACTTCCCGAGGTGTACACAATTTTGTTTTCAGACCGGTCGCGCCATGCTGAATCTCAAGTATGGATCTTTAATAATCTAGCTACTCTCCGATCCCCTTCCAACCTTCCAGCAAAACACACTCAGCAGCCATGTCAACTCTGCAATCTTATACCTGAAGGCAGTCGAAATCCCAGAAGCTCCAGGATGGCCCTTTGACCAACGTCTAAAATTCTCCTGTCTAGACGACAGTATCACCACCTCACTTACCCAACTCCTTGAAACCCGCGGCGGCATCCCATACATAACCAAATGGAATTTCTGGATCGTGCCGACTTCTGCCGTCTCTTCGAAGCCCAGGCGGCCGCTTCCTCCTGGTTACTCGGTGAGCCGCGTTCCAGAAGATCAATTAGACATCGTAGTCTCCACATCCTCTATACCACGGGAGCCTTCAACGCTAAAAGGGCAAGCAAACGTGGGAATCATGGACTTAGAAGGAAAGTTAGCAGCGTGGGGATATCTGGGAATCGATGGGAGTTTGGCGACACTCTACGTGTTGCCTGAGCACAGAGGCAAGGGACTGGCTACTCGGGTTGCAGTTGAGTTATTGAGTCGGTATGAGAGGGGTGAGTTTGCCGATCTGGGGTATGCGGGGAGGAGCGGGTACGTCCATTCCGATGTTAAGGTTGGGAACAAGGAGAGTGAGGGGGTAATGAAGTCCATTGGGGCAAAAGTGAGCGGGACGAGTAGCTATCTACACGTGGATAGTGACAGGTTCAGTGGATATGTGCACTCTATGGTCAAAGCTGGAAACGAGGGGAGCGAGGGCGTAATGAAGTCACTTGGTGGAAACATCGAAGGGCAGGGCAACAAGGTGTTTGTGGACATAAATAGATTCTAATGTGCCGATGGGGTAAAACGACCTTTAGGACTGCTCATCCACTAGGCATGTAGCTGCTGCGGCTGGCTGCACTTGCTGTCAATGACACGTAGTATTGTGTAACTTTATGCTTCACGGTAGTAACGAGAACTTTGTTTCTCACCTCCGATGTAGAGGAAAGAGCAAGGTCAATTATAAGTACAAACGTTATCATATATAAGAGACAAAGAGGAAGTCCATGATGATCGAATATTCAAGGATGAAAAGTGTATGTCATGTGAACGACCCGAGTTCAGTGCTCGTTCAATGCGTTTCCCCTCTCTGTTCTGCACTAGACTCCAACGCACGTTTCCTTCTCGTCCACTGCTGCGTAATCCTCCCAATACACAAAGAAGGGAAGTTCATCTCTCCAAACCATGTGTCATTTACAAGAAACCAATCAATGACTTTCCAAGTGATGGGTCTTCGCCATACTTGCCCTCTTCCCGTGACATATTTAGTTTTACCATCGTCCATCATGTCCACGCACGCAAAAGAGTTCTAGATATATCCCAAGTCTAAACCCCAAGATTCAAATAGAAGTCTAGCTCCATGCGCTTCCAAATCTCAACAAAACGAAGATGTTCGAATCTAAGACCCCCCAGCTGGCTGCAACGCATACATCCTCACAGGATACAGCTCTGTGGGTAACCCGTTCTGTATCTCCGTCTTCTGAATCTTGAACCCCGCCTTCTTGAAAATCTCCCGAAACTTTTCATCCGTCCTACCCACGTTAACATCCCCTCAAACCACACCTCACCTCGCATGGGACCTACCTCGTAACACTGCTGTCCAGCTCATCAAACACATCCTCACCCATACTACTCATGTTTTCTTTCACAACCACAAACCCCTTTTCCTTCAACACTCGCCTGCACTTCTCCAAGTACGCAAGAAGCTGGTCGTCAGTCAGGTGACCCAGACACCACTGGTTCCATATCAGGTCGTATTCAACGGTGGGCTCCCAGGACTCGAGGCCCACGTTGAAGATCTCGCCGACACCGGACTTGTTGGCTAGGGCGTCGGAGAATTTGGCGATGGGCTCTACGACGTCGACAGTTGTGGCTGTGGAGAGAAGGAGGCCTTCTGTAATGCGGCCAATGCTGTGGAAGTTATCAGGATTGGTGACACAGATTTATACAATAGGAAAGTTGAGTGGATGGTAAGCATGTTGCGGGTTAAACATGCTTGCGTTGCAAGATATTCGCGCCGTTGATTACAACGAGGGGTCATGCTAGGAAGCTCCTGGACAAATCAGATCTCGCCCACCCCATACAAAAGAGTTATGATTCAACCGGGTCTGACTTGAATAACAGCGCTATACGAAATTCCAAATAACACAAGAAAGGAAAGCTTCAACGAAAACTCACCCAGCACCACAATCAACCGCCCTCTCAACCTTCTCCTTCCCTTTCCCGCCAACCCCAATCTTAACCAGAAAGCTCTTACTCCCCTGCAAATCAACCTTGGAAATGTACGGGAAGCCGCCTAGCATTCCATTGACATCAGCGTCTATGGACTGCCAATAATCACGTGCGTCTTGGTGGTTGATGTGTGAATCGGCCGCCATGATGCTTGCTTTGTGTAGTTGGTGTTATGATATTGAGGCCATATCGTAGCGTGCTGGTAGGATAAAAACACTGCAGTGAGGAATGTGATGTTTTGTGTGTACACAGAAGGAGGCGGGGTGGTGGAGAAATATCGCTAGAAGGGATTTTAGCGCAAGTACATGGTGCGTCAGGCTGAGGACGAGGCTGAAGAGGAGGGGTCAATTACCCCTTTTCCAGCTCTCACTTTTCATACATTACAGTTGGGCGACTTCATTTCGATCCGAAATTTCATTTGGTATTCAAACAGTAGCTTAATCCCAAACGCCCCGATCCTTGTATCCAGTACTCCAGCTAAACACAATCATTATTCCTCATCACTGCTATCCATAATAAATCCTGCCCGGACTCTCTGCCTTGCCTGTCGAACTACAGGCATTTCTTCATCCTCATCGTCGTCCTCATCTAATGCCATTGCAGTGGTCTTCGTTAAAGCAGAGACTGCTAAAGTTTCAGGTACCGAATTTTCTTTATCCTCATCACCCACAACTTTTCGTTTCTTCATTTGCGATGACCGGATATGTGGACTCGACATCGGTGTATCCGTAGTATCGTCCTCAGACCCCGCACGCCCATCATCCTTCGCCGTCGATGAAGATCGTTCACGGTTGATCGGAAGATCATCATCATCATCACTATCCACCGAAACAGCACTCGACCGCCGCTTTTTGCTCGGGAGCGCAGCCGCACTCATCAGAATATCATCGTCGTCGCTCTCCTCCGACATAGCACTCGAAAGTCTCTTCCTAGGCTTGTCCGGGCCAACGCCTAGCAGCTGCTTCATAGTCTTGATCTTCGCTGCCTGTCTCTCCTTTTCTTGAGCAAAGAACATTGCATCGTTATCTCCATCAGATTCATCATCGCTCTCCGTCACAAAAAGTGCGCTCTTGATTTTCCGATTCTTCTCCAGCTCTTTTAGCCGTCGAGCTTCGGCGCGTGCCTGAACTTGTTCGTCTGTTAAGCCGCGGATTTCAGCATCTTCTGTGCCCTCCTTTCTTCTACGCCGACGGTTCTTCTTGAGTTCTCTGAGAGCATCGGACTTATTCATTGGGGTTGGTCCTCCTGCGGGGAACAGGAGATCCTCATCGTCTTCATCATCGATTCCATCGTCGTCGTCAAAAGTGGCCCTTTTCTTACCTGCTGTGCCTGCAGATTTGCGTCTAATGAAATCTCCTGCCTCTTGGCCATCGTCGAAAACAGGTGGGGAGAACTCAGATTTCTTAATCAAATCTTGCGATTGTTTCAACTGGTCGGCTGACAGGTCGGAGGGAACAATCCATGACGTATCGGGGTCATCAGCTATTCCCATGACTTGAAAACCGACCAGAGTCATGAGAAGTCGAAGATGTCCATTCTTGAACATGGCAAGCTTGCGGGCATCATCTCCAGGTTTTATTACTATTGCACATTAGCTAAATGTTGACTCAAGCACAGAAGAAGGAACTTACGGATTGAAGGCGCCTTGGGGGGCTCTACCTGCACTGCTGGTGTCTCGCCAGGCTCTGCAAAGGGGTCGTCCTCAACTGATGGTAACGCAGCATTCGCTCCTTCCCAGCTTCTCCGCTCGCTTTCAGCCGAAGAAAGTTGTGATTTTACCCATTGTAAATGGTCGGCCTCATTCTTATCTAGCAAGGCACCAACAACAATGGCAATCTGTTCTTCCCATTCCTTAGCTCCTTTGACTTCCAGTTCCGCCGCTGCGCGAGGTTTCGTCGTCACTGTTTGCTTCTCGTATCCGTACTCAAGATAATGTGCAGTACTGTTGATTTTCGAGAAGAGCATTTCGACCACCAATTCAGGTCGCTCCTGAATTTTCCTCGTACACTTCTTCAAAATCTGCTTGACGAATTCATCCCATTCTTTGTAACTGCTGGATTGTGGGTCTAAGCCTTCGGGGCCCTTGACCATCTTGTAGAAAAGCGCAATAATATCGACCCGGAACAGCATTACACTCATCTCCTGCTTGAACGCGACTCGATAGAAGAATCGATGTGCCCTCTTCAGCTGTGAAGACTTCAGGTCGTTGTAGTAGGCTGTGAAGGTAACGAAAGTATCAACGCATCCTTGAGACAAAAAGCGCGCAGCAAAGCGCTTGAACTCGAATTTCCGCTCGTGCGAAGTGCGTTCAGCTCTGGTTGTATCTTCGCCCTCCGATTCATCCACAATATCGTCATCAGCTTCGTCTTGTCCAGCAGCTCTAGCAGCCTTCTTCTTACGCCGTACCCTTCGCCGTGATCTGACTTGAAGGTCCACATTCTGTTTTGAGTATTGCTCAAGGATACGAAGGTAGTGGTGGGAGAGCTCAGTGCAAGAATCCAGATATCCAAATCCCTGGTCCTTGTAGGTACGCGTGATGTTTGCTACTCTATCATGCGTCGTTTCCTCGTAGAATATACGATTAAGAATATTTTCGGCAATTTCTTGGTCGTCTTCAAGAGGTGATTCCGACATTTCATGGACAGTGACGAGAATTTGAGTGAAGCACTTCATAGCTGCGCTAAGGTCCTGCCATGACTTGTTCTCAAATGTGTAGTCCATGGCTCTGTTCAAGGTAACGAACATCTCCTGGTTTAATACACTGGCAACGAGAGAGTAGCTGTCCACTTCTTCCGAGACGGCTCCCTGCTGAACCTTCGAAGGTTTCTTGTTCCTTCTCCTAACCCGCTCAGCCTCAAGAAACCAAGAGATCAAGTAGAAAAATTGTCGCGGATGGTACTCAAGAACTCGCTCTGCTTCTCGGTCGATCGCTTTGCGTATGTGATTGAAAAGAGGGTTGAAGCCTGAATCCAGGAATTCTTCAACAAATGTACGGAGGTGCTTAGTTGCCTGCACACTGAGATGAGCAGGGGTGTCATAATCCATGGGTCCGTTGTCTCCTTTCAGGGCTCGGCGTGGAGGCTTAAACTTTTTAGTAGCATCCATTTTGTCCAAAGCCCTCGAAGAGTCCGTTACAGCAGCCTGGCCTGAAATTGTCGTCATCTTTGCGTCCTCTCGCTGAAGCCAGGCCATGGCACCGAATCGATTGTGTCTCGTTGGGGCGTTCACCTGATAGCTTCGAAGCATTGCTGCCTCCTTCTTCCGTAGTCGTACTAATTCATCCATCTTACTGTTGTCGGCTGCCTTTTCATCGAGAAAGAGTTTCTCAATATCTACCCCCTTGATTAGGTGGAAAAGTATATCCATTACCACAACATCCTGCGTATCGTAATCTTCCCCGATTGTGGATGAAACCGTTAACAGTAAGTGAAATACATCCTGGTAGTCGAAAGCATCGATTGTGGCGGATCTCGATATTTCTGCTTCGTCTCCCTCGTACTGGGCATTGGGAGGTGGAGCAATCATAGCAATATTCCGTACGAAATAAAGTAGAAGTTTGATAATGCCCTCGTCTCGTGTACTCCGCTCACCCATATCTACAGCCATCGAGGGCAGAGCACATCGTATTGCAGTATGGAGTATTCTGGCTCCGTCGAAATTGATGATTGAACGCTTGTATCCCAGCTGCGCGATTTCGAGGTAGGGAACATGTCGGTGGTGGTTGACGGTCATCTCTTTCGAATTCTTGTCGAGAGGCCATGTCAGAGGCACCAAAAGTTCCAGACACGCCAGGGCTATCTTCGACTTCAATCGATCATCCGTAGCATTTTCCGGCCAAGCTGCCAGAATCTGTAGCAAGTCCCCTCCCACGAGATTTGACTCTGCTAGACACCTTGCCACGTCCAATCGATTCGCTTTCTCGTCGTATAGTTTCAGCCATTTCTTGAGATCTCGAAGACACGCCAAAGCATCGTCTCCGAGTACATATCGGCCGTCTTCGTCGGCACCGCTTCCTCCAAGCTTGGACGCGTCAGAAGGGCACACAGAGATGAAGGGCCAAAGAGGCAATGTTGGTACTTACTGCGGTGACGAGACTTGATACATATGCCCGCACCTCGGGGTCGACAACGTCTCTCTTGCCGTCTGCGAAATCCATATTTGCCGTTGATGTTGCGGTTCAGACATGCAATTGTCACTTTACAAGTACGCGCTTTACCGTTCAGGTTTACGCGACGCGTTCCCTGTAACCCCCTGTACTACCTTACCTAGATAAGGTGTCGGTGTTTCTAGCGCAACAAGCCCGGCAGACAAAAGTTAAAGCCGAGGTACACAAGCAAATCCCGGGGAAGCTACGCTACTGTGCTGTATGCCGCGCCCCGACGTCTGAGAACCTCCAGATTTCTGTCTCCGCCGCTCTTCACTGACATCTCCGTTGATACCCTCTATAGAACGACAGTATGATCTCACCCGTACTTCGCAGGCAGTTCCTGAGACGTGCTACACAATCCAGATGCTTCTGTTCAAGCCCAATCCTTGCTGCCCAAGAGGTAAAGCGCCTTGGTGTCATTGGCGCTGGACAGATGGTGAGCCTATACTTTCCTTCCTTCTTGTCAGATGCATCTTGCTAATGGGAATATAGGGCCTGGGAATAGCATTGGTAGCCGCGCAGAAGGCAAGCCTGCCAGTAACTCTGGTTGATACGAACCAGGCTTCAATTGATAAAGGTCTTAAATTCGCCGGTATGATCCTACTTCTAGATATCCATGGATTAGCAGGGGCTAAGCATAGTTTTTGCAGACAAGTTGTTAGCCAAAGATGTCTCGAAAGAACGTATCACACAAGAGCAGTCCGACAAGACGCGATCCCTCCTTAATTCCACCACATCAATGGATTCTCTTGCGGATGTAGACTTCGTAATAGAAGCCGTTCCCGAAATCCCCTCACTCAAATTTTCTATATTCGAAGCGCTAGCGCAGATATGCCCTCCCCATGCCATCCTGGCTACAAATACCTCCTCTATTTCCATCACTAGAATAGCAGCATCAACGACAAAGGACCCGACGGACACATCAGCTTCATCACGTGTGATTTCAACGCACTTCATGAACCCCGTGCCAATCCAAAAGGGTGTTGAAATCATCACCGGCCTACAAACAAGTCAAGCGACAGTTGATACCGCGATAGCTTTCTGCAAGGCTATAGGCAAAATACCATCACAATCCGCGGATTCGCCAGGTTTCCTTGCAAACAGAATTTTGATGCCATATATCAATGAGGCTATCATCTGTCTGGAAACTGGTGTTGGTGGCAGAGACGATATTGATGCCATCATGAAGAATGGCACAAATGTACCTATGGGTCCTCTGCAATTAGCGGACTTTATCGGAATCGACACCTGCCTGGCTATTATGAAGGTATTATACGAGGAAACTGGAGATTCTAAATACAGACCTAGTGTTCTTCTGAGGAAAATGGTTGATGCAGGCTGGTTGGGTAGAAAGAGTGGAAAGGGGTCGGTTCAATTACACCCCAATTTGAGAAGGTCAACAGCTAATACCACCACAGATTTTACGACTATTAGAAATTTGCTTCTACCTAAAATATATGCCCATAGACTTATGTTTCTGTGCAATTCTTGCATTGCTTATCCCATCTTTCATCAGTACGCACCACAAGTGTGGTTCATCAATCTTCAAGTTGAGGGCTTGTTTAAAAACATCATTATTCAGAAATATCTACAGGCACGTACTGAGCCAGCTCCTAACAAAAATGAACTAAATATACACAAATAACCGGCTCCCTGGCCTTCATTCATAAGCAAAGCTGCGCACTGCACGCTGATGTGTATGCTTGGCACAAAGTACAGGCGTCCCCATTGCACCTATTTCCTTGCGACGAACCCTATTCCCCTTCCCATTCTCGTTCTCAGCCCTTTTGCCCTGATACATAGCCATGTATTCCATTACTAAAACACTGATATCTGAAAATAAAGCTCATAGAGCGGAGAAACGAACATGGCACTGAGAAGGAAATGTTCCGGAGTAAATAAAGCGTCCGATTTCGGTGCTTTCTTCTTCGCCTAGCACTTCGTTGATGTTTGGTGGTTCCTTTCAGGAGAAGTCTTCTTCAAAAAGAAGTCATATCGAGAATGTCTCCTCTCAAATGATTATTCATGGGCTTTCGAATGGCCCAGATAACGTGAAACTTCTCTTTCGCTTGTGTCCGGCCAGGTAGGATGTCTCATCATTACCTTTAGATTGTTGTTGCTGCTGGTCCCCGGCCTGACCAGACCCTTGTGTTTGTCCTTGCCCCTGACTCCCCTGATCCTGGTTGTTTTGCCCCTGACTCCCGAAGTTTCTGTCGCCATGTTGCGCTCTCGCCGGACTTATTGAATTATAAGCGCCCGTAAAGTCTTGTGGGGGGTTTATTGGCGCGGTTTGGGGAATGTTAAAATTCCTGCTTCCATGGCTTCCATCAACAGGAGTCCGTGGCAACGAGAAGTCGACAGGCGCAGCCAAGGGCGCACTAGCATATCCGCCTGTGAAGGCGCCAGCAAATGAACTGCTTCGTGGTGTCGTGCCATGCGGAGAGTTGTGTTGTGTTTGAAGTGGTCGATACTGGTTTCGCAGATTTAGACTAGGGGGGAAAGCCGAGGACGACGCTCGGAGCCGCGATATTGCAGATGGTCCTGTCTGCTGTACTGAAGACGAAGGGCCATTATGGGACTGAGAGTATGTCATTTGAGTAGGTGAGCTCTGGATGTTTGGGTCTGAAAATAGTCAGCGCATATAAGACTAAAGGGGAAAGATTGGGACGAACTGGAAAACGCATTGGTCTCATATTGATGCGCATTAACGGAACTATTGCCAATCTGGTCTGGTTGGTACGCAGACTGTTGGCGTCCGCTCAATTGGGGACTGGCCTGGCCAGTGTTGTTGTAGCTATTGTAGTCGATATTCTCCCCTTTCCAAGACATACTAGACCTCAGAGGAGACTGGATCGATTCAGACCGCGATCTCGACATTGTTTCGCGCAATTGTAAGGGTTGCAAAGGGCGAACGAGCTGTCTGGAATTGGAAAGCGCTTGGTAGCTGTTTTGTCGATCGAACGGGTTTGAACTCCTTGGCCCTGCGCTCATCGGACTCGAGAGATGGCTACTGCCCGGGTAATATCTGTCACTGGAGTTCAGAGATAACGGCGAGAGCACATCGGGGGAACCCATCGATCCCGCAGGTGCGAATCCCACATGGCCAAAAGCTGGACTCAGACCAGTGGGGGATATATGGTCATCGTGGTCGTTTCTCCTCATGGTATCGACCATCAAAGGCCGCATCATATGATCGTTGTATCCTGGGACGAAGTCGACTGGCGACTGCATCGGTGTACCAATGCCATGAACGGCCCCATAAGGAGAGTGCAAAGCCTGCACGTTGTCGAAGTCGTCTGGCACAGCCCTCATTTTCATCATGCGCTCTCGATCGTCCGCTGTCAACCGCTTTATCTTCGCACGCCTAGATTTTTGTCAATCCATGTCCCAAGCCCATCAATTCTTCTGAATCGTTTCACTTACCTGTTCTGAAACCACACCTGGACCTGCCTAGGACTCAAACCTGGGATCTCTCTCGAAAGTCGTTCTCGGTGGGCCGCGTCCGGATGCGCTTGTTTTGCGAATTCACTCATTAGAAAGCGCGTTTGCTGATGTGTCAAACTATGTTTTTGTCAACTTGGGCTCGCCCATTCACTCGCGCTCGTAGATTATGCGCTTCAGAAAAGACGACTTACCGGAAGCGCTTCATTTTCCTTCGCTCTGCTCGCCGCTCTGCCGCAGTCTGCGCTGGAGCACCCTCCTCCGGCTCAAGCATCTCATCATCATCGTCGTCGTCGTCTTCTTCATCCTTGATTTCACTTGAAGGTCCACCACTACCTTCTTCGTTGTTTGCCAAAGTGCCTTGTTGAGCTGGAGCGCTGGATGCTGAACTGAGTGGATTCGATCCCGAGGCAAGTGAAAGAGCGGTTGATTCGGTGGAAACAAGAGAGTCGTCCCTGATAGGGTTTGCTTGATGGCCACAATCTCCCGGCGCAGAGTCCGGTCTTTCAATGGCCGGAGCTGGCTGAGGAGCTTCCTGCAGCAAAGGTCCTAGGCTATGGCGGTGCCCTAATGTAGGCCTTGTGTTGTTTTGTTGCTGGTTCTGGTTACTCTCTGATACATTTGACGTGGTGCTTTGATCGAACGCTGGTTGAAGTAGACCGCTCTCTCCCGGGAGGGGAAATGTTGAGTACTGCTCCCGCCAGTCCGGCTGCGTTGGTAATGGCTCAAAGTTCGACATGCGTGGAGACGCTGAGCTGTGATAAGTCGCCTCGAGCTTACTAGAAGGCCAAGTGTTCCTTCCTGTATCACATTGCCGTGTGACAAGCATTGAGAGATGTGTTTCCTTCTGATATAAGAGGACTTGGGAATCGATCCGGTATGCTGGGGGGGGAAACCCGGGCTCCTGTCGTGGTGAAAGGAGGGTGTGAGCTTATGGTACGATGCCTTGGGATGAACGAAAGTAAGGGCCGCGCTGAACAATGGCTGATCACAGACCAGAGACGCACATGAGGCTTATTGAGAGGATGTGCCGGATGAGCGTTAGATCGCTGGAAATTCTGTCGATCGAGTTGTAGATGGGAATGCCGAGTCCTTTCCTGTAATGTCTGGAGAAGTGTTGGAGATCAGCCAAAGAAAGCCACTTGAGACTTCACCTCCAACTATTAACAAAAGCTGTCCGATCGAATCGCAATCTCGGCGGTAGATCAAACTAGATGGATCTGAAGACTCTGGGCGTGCTTCAAGACGCGAATTCCTGCTCGAAACAGATGATACTTTCAGAAGTTCGAATCGACAGTTGAAAGACCGCACGGTCAATAACTGAGGTAGAACGACCTGGAAGTCAAGGATGGTTCCAGTCCTTAAACAGTTGTGGTGGGTAGCCTGCGTCGTCCAAATGAAGGGTAATTACTTTTCTGTTTTATGACGTGCTGCTTCCTGTTTAGGAGATCTGAGGCTTCTTAGGAAGTTGAACGGAGAATGGTTGTCCTGCTTTCCACGTTCGATCGACAGAGCCGCGGGTGATATACAGCAATGTTGAGGGGTTTCGATATGATGCTGGCAATATGATCACCATGACAAGGTCAATAGACCTCTATAACCCAGGATCTTCTTTGCAAGGCCCTGCCGATGCACACAGTGCCGCCGTGGCAGGTTTAGTACAGTACAGTACCGCGCCGATAACAGGCGTGCCACAAGCGGAGAATTATCTATGCTGAGCAAGACGAACAGGGGCAGCACGGTTGTTTCCAGGGTCTATACTTGGTGGGACCAGAGAAGAGAATAGTTTATTGTAAGCACGGCCAAAAGGTAGAAAGAAAGCTTTTTATTAAGTGGAAGGAAGCAACACAATGCAAGTGCATGAAGTTTGCAAACATGAGAGATGGACTTAGCCACAAGAAAGAATAATAACAGAAAGGAAACCCGGCTCAAAGACTAGTGTCGTGTAGAGCTCCCGTGTGTGGCTTCTGTGGGGATTGGCAAATGGCAGTGATGCTGCAGCAAGATGCTGGATTCCACTCTATCGAGAGCCCCGTGCAGGACGTTGGCTAAGATGAGGGTGTGACTGGGATGTTGGGGGCCTGCTGCCGGCGCAATCATCCGATACTCAGATGAAGCAGGAATAATGGGCCAACAAGAATCGGTGAGCATTTGAACAGGGCTGCTGCGAAGTTCGAGGTGCATCGATCTCAACTAAACCTGATGGAGATCAAAGGAGTATCACAGGGAGCAAGCGGAAAGATCAAGGCTGGGTCAGTGTCGCTCGAATAACTGCATTGCTAGGGCTATACATACGAAGTACTTCTGCGGGTCAACGCATAACGGCTGTCAGGACTGGGGGATGTTGGGATGACAAGCCAATGAGACTCCACAAAACTCAAAAAGCTTTGAGACCGGGGGCTACGATATAAGTACCGTAGCCATCGGACAACGTGACGACCCTGACGACGAAACTCTACCAGCGAAGATCTCTTGACGCATTCAAGGTGGGAGCGGTTTGGACTGTAGATCAGGTCTTTCACCTATACCTCGCGCCTCATCCAGCATGTCGGATTTTCGATAAATAGCCAACCATCATCTCAAACGCTTTCATGTCCGAGCTCGGCTTCCGCACTCACTCCAAGGTTCCATGGTCGAGATGGAAGAAATGCACGACGGTGCATGCCGTTACTTGCAGCTCAAAGGACTGGGGTTGGTGGCACTAGAACGCTACGTAAGTTTTGCAACCCCGGTTTGAGAAGGGCTAGAAGGTGTCTTCGCAGCACAATAGCGGCTTTGCGGGTAACTAGTGAGGCTTGCAGCCCAGAAAGCCCACCCGTCGCCGTCGGTGGTTTCAGGGAAGCCAGGATCCTGGTTCCTAACTTCCTAAGACAACCAAGGACTCCGCTACCAGTTGTGCGGCGCACCGTTTGGAATTTTGCACATTACGCTTTTAGGGGAAGGCGAGCTACACAGTTTGGGCAAAGAAGTCGAATCGAATGTATTTCCCGACGACTAAAGGGAGTCTGGGACCATGGACGCTTCTAGGGCCGGCTGCTGGCTGCTGGCATCAGATTAGATCTGGATAGTGCCCTCCCCTGCACGAGACTATGAGTAGGTACGGACGTAGGCAAGTGCAGGGGGTTTCTCTGGCGCCAAAAGTCTGTGCGTATCTCCTGTCACGCCCTATCAAGCATGGACTTGTCTGCGACATGACGATGAGACCCGAAAACGAAGAATGAAATTGCCATTGTTCGCAGGCTAATCGCAGCAGTCCTGGCAAATCTCGCATCTGCTATTTTTTACGGAAGAGGTTTTGGACCGCGAAATCTACTCTGCCCTTCCCCTGGCGGCCCGATCTGCCGCGGTGCGAGCTCGGATAGATAGATACCAGTACAACTTAAAAGCCTCCTGGGAATGCGGAGGGACGAATCGCCGGGACTCTTTTAACACTGGCACCTCAAACTTTAAACTTTATGGCTTAGGCTCATATTTGGCCTTTTTACTTGCCTCTTGCAAATGTTGAACTTCCATCTTCAGACTCACTGGTATATACGTCTGTGCTCGCACGGTTCACTGACTCGTCTCGGATTGCACGGGACCAGCCCGCGAGGATGTTGAGATCAGATTCTTCTCGTACTTCGTACTTCCAATCCATCCTTCAAATGATCTGACACCAGGATCCTTTACGAAAAAAGCAGATTGAGGGAGAGGCTGCCACGATGAAACTCGGCCAAAGCTCATTTCGTTGTCGACATCTCATATCGGTAATTACACCAGCACCTGTGGTTAGTACGACTGAACACGGTGAAATCGCGCACCGGCTTTCGTCTGGAACTCGGACGGGACGGAGTTGTATTTGTTCCGTAGGGCTGAGACGCCTCGAGACGAAGATTGTAACAATTGTTGAAATGAGCGGACGGCGTTGATAGATAGCACGACATTCTCGTCACCTGCGGTGGCTGGCTGGCTGGCCATGAATCCGGGAATATCAAGGTCACTCATCGCTCATCGTCACTGACTGACTGTAGGCTTCGAGGACATACTCTGGCATTGTGCATCGGGAGGTACTGTGCTGTCTGTTACCGGTACTCTAGAATACGAGTACAGTAGAATAGGCACGATCACGATGTCGGTAGCCGCGGCTCGGGATCGATCCTTTGACAATCTCTTTTGCTCGAGGTCCTGTCCTCAGTCCTGCATGTGCATTTCATACGTGGAATCAGAGCAATGGAGCCGGCAGGGCCCAGAGGTGTTGTATGTTCGCTGGCAGTCTGGCAGAGGACTTGTTGATGCAGGTACAGGTACAGGTACAACCGCACATGAAACCCGTTGTCGCGTCACTTGCTGGGCAGGAGACTGGAGTGCCATTCGTCTACGAGGATCCACCACCCCAACCTCTTCCTAAGGCATAGGGTGGTGGGTTGTGTTACCAGCTGACAGTACCAGGCCATGCCCAAGAGGGCACAGCTTACCTGCACGTCACAGCACGAAAGCAGAACGGACCATATTCCACACTTGGCAGATAGACGACACTTCCCACTGTTTTCTCACCTGTGGTTTGCTGCTAGTCTTGGTGTTGCGAGGGTACGATGATGAGAATTATGCTAGTGTACAGTAGGGCAAGGATCTCTTCGAGTATACAAGGGAGAGTAAGGACCTTCCAATCTCAGTCCAGGATGACTAAGCAATGTCAGAGGAGGTCTAACGAGCCTGAATAGGCTTAACGTCTGCCCACATCGCAACGACCTACGGAGTAGATACGGTACCTAGATACCCGTGCACGCCTCGCCTGATCTTGCCGAGAAAGGGGCGAGCGTTACGTACCACAAGTAGGCCCTGACCTGGTGGACCACAATGTACTCCGTGAAATATATTCTCCGCCCCGCCGAGGCTTCTCAAAGGAAACTCCCAAGCACATGAAGAGTCCATCTTTGTTTGAATCTAGCAATGGTCAAACAGATCCAAAGCCTTATCGATATCAACCAAGTTGTTGGAAAGCACGGTAGGCTTTGGATGATGGACTACTGTTGTGTAGTGCAATATCACTCAATGATATCACTGTTGTTCTGATGTTGCATTGTCAACCCCTCTACTGGTCTCCTGGTCAGTGGCCTTGGCTTGACGGACTGATTATCCGGAAGATCCAGTGGTGTTGCTAATCTCAACTTCTCAAGCCAGACCCTGTTACTACCTTTCGCCTGTTGCGTCTACAATGTCCACCACCCGAGTTGCATTGAGCCCCATCCATCGGCTTCAGCCAGACATAGCCGCTTTTTTCTGTAAGTCTGACAGTCCCGCTGTTTTTACTCCACACATATATATTCCGCACCACTCAAAGAGCTTATATGTTACTATTAAAGGCCCCTAGGAGCCCCACACAGAGAACTCTTATTTTTAAGATTGATCCTATCTTATGGATTTCAGTATCTAAGCTAGGTCAAACTTTAGAGAGCCAGTTAAACCTACAGCCTTCTATATATATACGCCAAACAGTGGATTTCTAGCGGGACTGTCAGATCTAAAGATGAGACTATTTTGTATGCAAGATTGCTTCTCCGCTAAAACTGAAGCCAGGAGAAGATTCTTCCCCTGCCTTCTCGTATGTTTCTTAGCCTTTCGAATGGAGGTGCTCCATAAGTCAGAACTTCAAGCCTATCGGCATCATCCCAAAGTTGCATCGTCAGAGTCTCTGGATTAGGACGGTCCGGAGTGCATTTTCCATTCTGCGACGGCCTCCCGGCTCTGCCAGAATCTGCAGGTCCTTAGAACCGCCGGCACTTGGGGCCAATATATTTATATTGCACTGTGGCAGGATGAGATTAGGTACAATATAATTTTGTGGCTTTTGAATCTTATGTGCCTGGCTCTATTGGCGGTCAGCATCTAAACCAAAATTTCACTGGCAATTTCTTTCCGAATACTACCCTTCAGATCTGCTTCAGGATCATGGCCAGCCTTATCTCGGTCTTGAAATTTAGCAACAACGTCATTTTATCATATCATTGCTGTTTTCTTGCCCTTTTAGTCTTCAGTGACATGGGTCAACTAAAAAATACAACAGAAGGCTGCATTGTAGCGAGATCAGCTTCCCTTTCCAATACTTAAATATTCTGCAACAAGCTTCAATACTATATAGAGGTGTATAATGCTGATAGCAAACTCAGATACCTCCTCAACTCGCGCGCGGCTGAGCTTTGAATCTTAATAGGCAGCCAGCACCTGTTAATCACGCCCAAGTACAGCAAGGCCACTTACTAATATTGCGTGTGCGTGTTATCATTCAAACAAACCCTAACGGATATTTATCTTCGAAACCACGGGAAATGTCATCGGTGGCTGTGAGATACCTCATGTCACCCAAGATACCCTAGTTTGGCAGTTCGATTGTTATGAAGCGTATCATGGTTTGGAAATCGACTTGGCCTTTCATGCCTTGAAGTTTCGTCAAATGGTGGTATTCATCTGTTCATCTATAGCTAACGCGAGCATAACGACACACAAAACTGGAGCATGCTATCGTATAAGCACTGAGTGCCATTTCAAGTATGTTTTTCGCGAAAGGCACATAGCTTTCGCGTACTTGTTACATGTCCAGACATTCTGCAAATCTCGAGATCTCTGATAGCCTGGCAGACCAATGCTATCCGGAAATTTGAATCTTTTTATTCGATTTCACGAAAACCAAGATCCTACTTGATTGCAGATAAAAGGATCTCCCAAAACGTGGCCTTCGGTTTCAACAAACAGTTTCCACTCGTGGGCTTCGACATGCCATCTCCGCCAGACTCTTTAGTTCTCTAATATCAATGCTAATGGTAAAGTTTAACGGTAGTACTCTGAAACCTGCCTCAACAGTATTCAGTTCAGGGGAAATCAGGTCTTCAGTCTTCGGAGCGACTTGCTGTTCCAATCAACTTCCCAGCACCGAAGCGAGGCGAGACTCGCTAGATGGATGGACCTTATAGGAAGGACACGTTCTGGCATAGCACACTGAATCTGAGCATTGGCCTTCTCAATCTAATCTATTGGAGGAGGATCATCTTAAGAATCGCGCGACAGAGGGCGGCCAACAACACTACACCCACATTTGCTTTGCCCCCCTGATTCTTCTGTCCCACTCCAACCAACCCATGTTTGACACCCCCAACTTCAATCTATCTCCAACAACTTTGCAATCAACGCAAAGTAAGAATCTTCCAGAACTGTATTAAACTTTCTCCATAGATAGAACCACTTCATAGCTTGTCTCTTAAGACCCAACTACTTGGTTCCTGCCTCGATCGCTCAGTCCCTGACATCCGAATTCCTCTGCAGCGTGAATCTTAAACCCTCTCCCGACGTCAGCTGGTCGTCAGATGAATGGGATATCCTCTAGCCCTGGCCGTTCCCCGCTTTGCAAGAAAGGAAAGGAAGGTGCTGAATGGGTGCTCCACTGGCCCTTGCTCGTCATGTCTCTTTCAGGAACCCCTTCTGACCAGTGGTGGGTTGCAAAGTTGGGGGTCGGCACAGATGATTTGGGGGTGCGCGACACTTGTCAAAGAATCTAGGCCGCCACGGTATAGTGATGGCGGATAGGTGCACCAAGAAAGCTTGTGAGGGGCACCACGTTCTTGCCGAGCCTTTTCTCCCATCGAGGATCTTGATCGTCGAACGACGGAGACTTGATGGTCTTTCGGGCAAAAATGCCTCTATTATTGTGGATAATGCATCATGTATTGGATAGCGAAGTAGGAGACAACGGGCTGCATTTGCATGTGTGGTGTCACCCTCCAAGTCAACTCAGGTGATAATTGGTGGACCAAAAGGGGGAGTTAGTCACTCAGCAACCGAGCCGGCTTGCAACTTCCTCTTCACAGATTCATAGAGCATACTTCACGAAGATGCTGCTCCCATTGTTATCTTACTCATGGTCCATTCTTTCTTGAACAGAGTAGAAGTTTTCGCCTCGCCACCAAAGCCAGCCTCGCTCCTTCCCCTATCTCGCTTAACAGCCTCTATCCCCGTTATTTACCCATGTCACTAGGTACCTACACGTCTTTCTAGGTTGAAATAAGCAGAAGTCTACTACAAAACAGGTCAGCTTCTCGAACGTCTTCAACCTTCCTGGTGTAATGGTAGCACGTGCTTAATATTTCAAGCAAGACGTAGGTTCGAATCCTACGGAAGGTCCTCGAGGCTAGCATAAGATACATTGTTCGGCGCCTATTGTTCAATGTGGTTATGCGGCCTCCATTTTTGCATACTCTTTTACAAATTGGCTTGTTTCTAATGCTCAGACATCCTTTTATTATTCCGATGTTGAATTTTTGCATCTCCGCGTCGCCTGTCAAGTGAATCACTGTTGCCTAGGTAGGTAGGTAGGCATTCTTGCTGCCTGGCTGCCTGGTTGTATATCACTTCTCTTCATATACCAGAGTAAGCCACATCTCTGTTCAAACAAAAGAACACCTCTTTGGTGTAATTATAGTATGTGCTTCAAGCTTTGAAAGCAAGACGTAGGTTCATGTCCTGCTAGAGGTCTCGAGGGGAAGCAATAAATACACTTGTTCCATATAGGCGGGTGTGTTGTGTATGCTCAACTTTTGCTTCATTTAGTTCATTGTATGTGGCAACTATAATCTAATCTACCATTCAACTAGTATGTAGACATGTTGAGATTTGAATACCTTCGTGATTAGCTTTAAATTTTTTTATGCGGATTTACGCCTTTGTGATGCTAAGCGAGGTTGAAAAGGGGTAGCGGCGAGGCATAGCGCACTCGTATTAAGGGAGCTGTCAACGACCTGCCAAGACTCTAACATGTGCATTTTAGAATAATATATAGAGACTTAGGTGCGAATGCGAATCCTTTGAGCTAAAGTGTATCTTCTCTCTTCTATGAGATAAAACTTTGCTGAATTGTTTACTTTTTGGTCCTTGTTGTTGTTGAATCGATCTACAGATCGATTTGACTTACGACGTACTTTGTTTCACCAACTCGGGGCATGTTATAAACATTGGGAAATCCCCTTGGTAGACAGATGTGAATTGTTTGGACGACTAAACGTCATAATCAGCCAGTGGGCTAGTGCCGCTTACCGCACGGGTTTGGCCTGCGCGCAAACGAGTTTGCTGCTGCGAATTTTCACCGCAAATCCAGGCAAAGAGTCGTATTTGACACGGCCTCCTCTTCACTACTATGCAGGTCGTCATGCTTAGAAAAATGTCAAGTCGAACAGGATGGCAGTTGCTATAAATATTTCCTCTGGAATCTAAACTTCGCGGCTTTCCTAAGACATAACGCAAGAACAAGAAGGCAGTAATAGCAGCATATGTTAGCGCAATACACGTGAAAGAACGAGTCCTCCAACTCCGCAATTCGACGCTTGTGATGTACAGAAAATACGAACTTCATTTCATTTTGGTGGTATGCTGGTGTTTATCCTACAGACGCCATTGCAATGCAAATCATACAGATTGTTCCTCTTCTATATAGTGCTTCAGACGCTGAAACATTTTCCTGAGCCATCGCTGACTCGAGCCGACAATGTCTCGATGCTATCCGAGACCGCCGTCGGTATGCATCGATTTCTAATGTCTTACGAGCTATGAGGCATTCTCCTCAGCTTCTTCAGCCTCAAAACCCTCCTCCATCTCTACCTCCTCCACTTCTGCCTCCTCCGCATCCCCAATCATTGATACCGCCAACTTTCCCTCTGGCAATCCTCGTTCTGCTCTAAGCTGTTGAACTTTTGAGTTTGTCATCTCGTACACATATTGTCCTAAGTGCTCCACACCTTCCATCTGTGTCACACCCGGCACATTGTCTTCTTTCAGCATGCGGCTACAAGGAAATAGCTCGCCGGTAACAAGTTGCAACTTATCTGGTCTCTGCAACAAGATTTCGAAGGCTTGGCGAAGCTCAAAACAGGACTCGAAGACTTCCCGGCGGCCTAGGATGTAGAGTCCGAGACGTGCTCTGGAGAGAGCGACGGTTAGCCGACGGATGTCGCGGAGGTAGCCGACGCGGGAAGTACGAGTTAGGGAGAGGATGACATCTATTACACATTAGTATAGTTATGATGCAGAAAAGGACTATATCTTACAGTCATTTTGCTCTCCCTGATATTTGTCGACTGTTGTAATGATTTTAGGGAGTCCGAAGAGAGGATTCTTGGCGCATCTATGATCCAAGACATCTTTTATGAGCGCACGTTGACCGGCATAAGTAGCCAGTATGCTGATACTGGATGCTGGGTACCCAAGTAGCCGCATGTACTGGAAAATTGCTACAGCGTATTCTGCTTCTCCAAGATTCTGAATGAAATGTGGAGTTGGCTCCGATTCTCCTTTCCCCTTGTAGTCGTTGACCTGTATGAATTGATAGTCGTATCTGAAGCCAGCATTGGCGGTCTGGAATTCAGGGGAAGTAGAGACAAGAGGCAAGTTGCCCAGGTTCTTGTAACGCCACGAGTACAGCTCTGCTATCGATGGCCGAGCACGGCCTTGCTGGTCTAGGTCGATTGTAGGAACACCAAGACGGACAAGCCGAGAGAAGAGGGATTGTTCAAGGTTTGCGTATTGGCGGAAGGCGAGATTTTGAATGACGGGTGAGTTCTGATAATGATCACCGCACAGGACTACTCTTTGCAGCGGCATCGCGCCGTTTTTGGGAGTCTGAAGAGCAAGGGGAATGAAATTCTCAATCTCAGTTATCTGAGCCGCTTCTTCCATGATGACATTATCGTAGTGGAAACCAAGTGATGCAATTTCCTGCCTCCTCATCGCTGCGTGGGTTGATGTCATGGCAATTATTCTGGCTTCGTTTGTGAGAAGGAAGTTCGATCTATCTCGATCGCGTCGGAGAATTTCAAATGGTCTAATATCTGCAAGTTCTGTGAAGACCTTTGAGACGTGATGATAACAACCACTAGCAATGTCTAGTAGCGTTCCCTTGTCTGCATCGGCTGGAAATAGTGGTTGAGGAGCATTGGCAAAGTAATTATGGAACGGGAAAGCTTCGATAATAGTTTCCACTGTAGAATCTGGGGACTTAGATACCTCCTCGAATCTCGTCCATGCTGGCTCCACATAGACAGAGTTGAAGTAACCAGCAGTCTCGGCCGAGGCACCGTGAGCTCCAGGGGCACCAAAATTGGCGGCCAGTCGATCGACCTCCATGAGATATCCTCCTGTGTTCTGTAGGAATGATTCCACTCGACCGTGTTTGCTGAAGTTGGCCTCGGTATCTAGCTCTTCTTCACCGTGGCCAAGCCGGAGTAAGTGGCGCTCGTCAATATCCAATGCCACTATCTTCTGGAAAAGTTGGTTCAAAGCTTGATTACTATGCGCAATCAGGAGTGTTCGTTGGTTCGGGAAATTGTGATATATGTTGTTAATGATTTGAGTGGCAACATCGGTCTTTCCCGTTCCCGGAGGTCCAACAATCACTGTGAGCCCTGGCTGAGTTCCTGAGATGATCGCATCAACTTGGGCTGGAGTAAATCGAACATGATTGAGCTTTTGGGCATCTGTCGGATATGGTCCGGTGTTCTCAGGTTTATATGTTGACACCTCGATCGATTGATGTTGAACTTGTGCTGCTGGCTCAGCATCTCGCCGCCTTTTCTTAGAAGGCTTTGCGGCTGGAGTCTCTGCCGACTTAATGACTGTTTGAAGAACGTATGGAGGCCCGAAACTGCCATTTTCATCATCGCTCGGCTCCACAGTTTTCCCTGGTAAGCTTGCGATTAGATGTTGCCAGTCGAGGAAAGTGTCCCGGTAGTCGACCTTCTTGATTCGGTTGGACAAGTGAGTATAACTAGCTCCAGCGGGATCACCGTAACCCAAGAACACTTCATGAAGCCACGATGCCAGGGGCACATCTGACAGCGTCAGGCTGCGAATTGATTCCAGGATAGGTTTGAAGTTGTTCTCTCTGCCACTTCTTCGAACGACCAGATTGATACTTTCATAAATGTCTGGTTTCCCATTACTCGCTCGTTGCATGTCATCCTTGAACATAGCAGCATCAAGCTTTACTTGTAACCTCCGCACTCGAGGCCGGCCATGACCGTTGGCCTGATTGTTTTGATCTCTCAGTGAGCGTCCTTTATCGTCCAGCACTTGGGTGACCTCGGCTGCTCGAAGACATTTCAGGCCAAGTTTTTGGGCATCGGATATCGAGCCACCATTGGTGATCATCTTGTCATCTGGAGCTTGCACGGCTAATAGAAAGATCACGTCGTCCTGACGAAATGACTCCCATTCTCGCCGGACGTTGTCCGCTAAACGACTGACATCTAATGTGATCTCGGCGCGGACTACTGAAGGATTGTCATCACCAACTAGAGGTGGGACGACTTCCATTATGCTACATTATTTGTTAGCAACGAATATAACAAGAAATGGAAGGGTTTGATAAGCTTACGCTGGCTTGGTAATTGGCAATGCCATTCTGGAGAACCCATCAAAAGTAGTCTGACCATTCCTGCTCATCGTAGGTCGTAGACGTTTTAAGGTATCTTCAACATGCTTTCTGATTTCATAGAAAGATTCGCAACGATGAAGGATGAATGATCTCCAGAGGAAATCGCCAACCGTAAGGTACTGTAAGTTAAGTTTGGGTATCGCAAGAGGTTGCGATCCATTATAGTTATCATTTCTCACCAAAGTAGACTCGAAAAGAGTGAGCTCCGTAGGAAGTATACTAAGATCACGTGCCGTCTCCTTAAAAGTCTTCCGTTTCTCATGTCCAGATAGGAGCACCTCAGTAAGGAACTGGCGATCTGCTGCTATTTTTGTCGAGGCGGGATACGATATGCGAAAGTCGAGGAGCTCACAAAGTTCTGTGACTTCGGCATCTGTAAGGGGCTTGAGATGATCCTCAAGCTCCGTCCGCTTGTCTATTGAGCCATAATTTGACAGAGCGAGCACAATTAATTTCTCCTTGAAATGCTTGAGAGCAACTCGTTGTAATGAGGCCAATGTGGCACAGTGTCGTTCATACGCTTCGGTACGAGTGTGCTGGACCCCAGTATAATCGTCGATTGAGAAGTATGTGTAATGCTTCAGCAGAGCATATAAATCTCTTAAAAGCCCATTGCCCTCGTCATTGAAGGCCGGAGAGAGTCGTATGGCTGGGAGTGTATTCAGATCCTGGAGGACTGTGTTGACATATCTTCTCGTAGGGAGTTGACTTTGTAGGTCCGACAGAAACTCCATGAATCGCTCGCAGTAAAGAACATTGTCTGAAGACTTTAGTATTTTGATGTGCGATCTTGAGATACACAGCACATACCTGGTTTCATCTTATTGTAAAGCTGGTTGAAGAAATCCAGGATCAAGGTAAATAACCACGATCTCTCAAACCGTAATCGAGGTTTGGTCGCATCATCCGCCGCATCATATCGTTTGGCAGCTGCTCTCCAAGCCTTTCTCAACTGTACGCTCTGGTCGAGTTTGCGATCTCGCTTGTTCTCATTCGTGATGTTGTGCCATATCGAAATGGACACCAACGGGGCGCACTCTTTCCTCACTATGCCACTGTCCAAAGACTGGAAAGCATTTATGATGAACGAAAGAAGGTGGGTACGGATATTCGCAGAGAGTGTAGTATCCAACATCATAGATAGTATCCTTTTGAAGAGGGTTGAGAATTCGGGCGCATTGTCTGAGAATATATCTAATAATTGTCAGCGCATATTCTCAAGTTGTAACGCAGAAAAACTCACCCCATATTGGCAGATGCTCGCGGGCTTTGACATTCGATATCAACACAATCAGGATGACTTGATAATTGGACGAATCCTCAGAGTATCCTGGCCACAAATAGCTAGATGAGCGTTAGCATGAAATCCGGTGGCTTAGAGTGAACGCCCTTTACTTCTCTAGGATCTGCAGATTCTCCAAAGCCAGAAGTGACTTGAATTCGAAGTCTTCCTTCTCCAGCACATCCCATATCTCAGTCTTCAAAACGTCGTGCTTAACCCTGACTTTCGCTGATTTCTTCGAGGGCTTTAACCAGTGCTGCTGCGCCAACTGCGCAAATGCACTTTCGCCATCCAATTCCGCCACGGTTGGCCTCCCCTCGTCCACCTCACGGCGATCTTCCACCTGGACTTTCTTTCTCGGCGGCATGGTGGTTGATGATTCAAAAAAGAGGCTCAAGTCGCGTCGCAAAGGCTACGAATTTTTGGGTCGCGCATAGAGAGATTCACTCGAAATGGACTAGCGGCGGGTAGATATTACGGTAATTCATGCATCACTCGCGAAACCTTGCATACCTACCTTACATAGGTACCACCTTACCTAGACAGCCAGCACAAAGAGCAACTTCACCTCACCAACTACTCCGCCAAGGTCCAACTTGTCGAGATCCTTCAACTCAGCGCGAAGGGTACTCGTCCCGTATGATCCCCCAAAATGGCCGGTCATGCTGTTCAGGTGGTGGACGAGTTCGGGGGCCTCTTGTCGGAGATGCTCCAAAGGGCTGAGCAGCGAAAACAAACGGATACTGTCGAGCCACCATTGAACAAGTCAGATTTCACCGATCTATTCGAACGAGTCGAGCCGATATTCCTCTCTACCTCGACCCCAGGAGTCAAGCCAGAAGTCAAGAAGCGAAGCCAATACGCTGTTATTGAGACCGCTGTGCGAGATACCTTCAACGGCCTGCTGGTGAGCCGCGAATTAGCACGAACGAGCAAGGGAGCATACATCTGACGATCCATAGGCCTCTACATCTGTCAACTCACCTTCTGCTGGTAAAATATGGAATCTACTGGATATCATATCTATTCTCTCCGATGATGAGCAATGCGATCCTGCACTATTATTCTGGCTGGTGGAAGAGCTTTTGGACAGTCAAACAATTGCTGGATGCCGAAAAATATTCGACTATTTAGACACACGGCGCGAACGAATTACGTCAAAACATTTCCCCCAGAAGCAGCTGGTTATTCTCAGAAGTTGTAATGAGCTTCTGCGACGGCTCTCCAGGGCGGAAGATACAGCATTCTGTGGGCGCGTATTCATATTTATGTTCCAGAGCTTCCCCTTGGGAGATAAAAGTTCAGTCAACCTTCGGGGCGAATATCATACGGAGAATGTCACCGCGTTTGACGAATTACCAGCCAGGGACCCGGACCCAGAGGGTATGGATGTTGATTCGGATACCAACAAGCCAACCGCACCATCTTTGAAAGTACCTACGAATGGTGTCTCGCGCATCTCGAAAACGGCGGAAGATGGAAAGGGCGTGGCATCATCCAAGCCAGAGAAGTCTATAAGTATTGATGAGCTGTATCCGATATTCTGGTCATTACAACAAAGCTTTAGTCAACCCAAAAAGCTTTTTGACCAAGCCCACTTTACAAGTTTCAAAAAGGGTCTTCGAGCTACCATGGTCATGTTCAAGTCGGTTCAGAGTGAGAGCAATGGTCGCCCAACGAAGGCCACGGATGATAGCAAAAAGGGAACGAAACGAAAACGAGGTGAAGAGGATGAAGATCTCGCCAATACCTTCAACCCCAAGTATCTGACCAGCAGAGATTTATTCGAGCTCGAGGTATGTGCGATGTTGCCTGGGTTGGAACTTTTGGCTTACATTTACTCTCCAGATCAGTGATCTCTCATTTCGTAGGCACATCTTGGTACAAGTGCTTATTGTCATGGACTTTCTACTCTCACTGAGTGCCAAAGCGAAAGAGAAGCTTTCAAAAGCGACTCTGCCTGAAAATCCGAACAAATCTGTCATGTATGCGGACCATACCCTGAACGAAGAAGATGTAAGTCTCGTCAATTCAAGCTTCGCAAGCTTTGACTAATATGAGTAGACAATCTGGGCCTCTGATATGAAGAAAGAAATCGCAGAATATCTGAAGCAAGGGGTTGAGGGCCCTTTCTTCTACCGTGTGGTGGAGACGGTGCTTTCAAGAGATAAGAATTGGGTTCGGTGGAAGATTGAGAATTGTCCAACGATTGCTAGACCTGCTGTGTCACCTGAGGAATATGTCGAAGCAAAGGCCGCCGCTCGGAAAGCTACGACCAACAAACGACTTCGCCCATATCCTATGGGATCACTTCGTCTCGACTTTCTTTCAGAAAAGGACGGGCAAGTTGCGCTGGAGCGATTAAAGGATCCATCGAGGCATAAACTTCCTTCTCTAAAAAGCTTCAAGAACAAAATTGAGTTAGACGATATGGATATCGATATGGCACGGGACGATGAAGCGAAAGTTTTGGCAATTGAACAAAAGGCGAGTAAAAGCTGGAGAGCTTTGCGAATTGCCAGCACTTCCAAGCTTGTGGCTTTTGATAAGATCGAGCGCTCGGATAAGATTGATGAGATCTTTTTGGATGATGTTAGGGTGGAGGAGCCAGTCAGCGGAGAAGAGGAGAGAGATACCCCAGCGGCGGACAATGAGGTGAAGATGCTGGACGAAAATGTCTCAGCATTGGAGGATTTAAAAGACACGAGAGCAGTCGCGGACGGGTTAGCGCCGACGGAGGCCGAGACAACTGCCACCGAACAACCTGTAACATAACCGAGTATTCTCAGACGGGCAATTTCGCGTTGCATGTACAACAAAGAAGCATCCAAGCACTTTCACAGCGATGATTTTCCATAGAGGAAGGAATGCAGTAACAGCGTCCAATCGATGCATTTGGTTTGGGCACTACGACTTTATGGCTTTCCCAACCTTTTTACTTCCTCATACGTCGGGTAATCAGTGTATCCTACTTCTCGGTCAGGGAAGGGCCCATAAAAGCGAGACCGATTGTACTCGTTCAGGGGTTGGCCTTGTTTCAATCTGTATGATGTCAGCAATACTGCTCCAAGTGGACCTTGGGTAGCTTCACCTTTCAATCAGATCTGGCGTGCCCAGAAACAATCGTCCAATGGCAAAAGCATCGTATGTCCCTTCCTCCAATACGCCCCAGCAATTTGTATCGTTCCAACCTCCTGCCGAGAAGAATGGTGTGTCCCCAAAAATATCTCTAAATAGCTTCAAGTCCACACTTGCCATGCCCCAAGATTCCAAAACTAAGCAAGTCAGCTCATCTTTCTCTCTTTTTCAAGTGAAATAGTAGGCCATACCCTTATTTTTCTCCTCTAGACTTTGCACCTGCTCATACCGCGGCTCAACAAAATGCACATAACTCAAGCTCAACCTCTTCTTCAATTCCCTACACAAATATCCCCACGTTTCCAATCTCTGCATCCCCCTCGCTTGGTTGTACAGCCCGAACGGCGTCAAGCGAATAGCCAACTTCTCTTCTCCTACAGCCTTGGCAAGCGCTTCCATGACTTCCAACACAAAACGACAGCGTTTCTCAGGCGTCCCCCCATACTCATCTGTACGCGTATTGATATTACTACTCAGAAACTGCTCTGGCAAATACCCATTTCCCCCATGCAACTCCACGCCATCAAACCCGCACTCCTCCACCGCCAACTTGGCCGCATGTACATAATCCCCAATCTGCCTCTGTATGCCCTCACGGCTCAGTTCCGTGGGCGGGAAATCCGCATACCGGACCTGCTTACTGCTGCCCGGTGGCGGGTACGCATACGCCTCGTCGCCCTCATACGGCGTTGCTGCTGCAGAGACGGTCGGCATACCCGTATGCTGCGGTATAGAAGCGCGGCCCGCGTTCCACAGCTGTGCGTATATATACCCACCCTTTGCATGCACAGCGGCCACGACGGCCTTCCAGCCCGCGACCTGTTCCGCGCACCAGAGGCCGGGGACGCCTGGCATGCCGTTGCTTTCGA
>QGMI01000396.1:0-32602 GCA_007821535.1 Lachnellula occidentalis
TGAATGGTTGGTGGTTGTGAGGAAGTCGTTCGCGTTACTTTCAAAGCATCACTAGACGCGTACTCTTTGGGAGACGACAATGAAGGATAATTATGAAGCCGAGAAGCAACTTGCCATAGCACTTTGCTACTGGATACGTATTCCAGTAGTCAGAGAATGAGCATCCAATGTCATACACGTGACTTGACATCTATCAAGGCTTTTCACTAGATTCCACCCCTTCTTCTCCTTTCGCCTAGTCTGCTTTGCTTTACCGTGTATCTCCGACCTAGACATGCCTTTCTGACTTTACGGGAGACTTGTCTCAGACTAGATGCTCATACGAATCCGAAGTCCTGCAATCTGTGACTAGTTACTGAAGTGGATTTGAACGAGGTGGATAGTACAATCAGTATATCTGCACTAGAATGAGTAAGTAAGTAAGTAGCCAACTGATGAATTCAAACCAAAAAGGCCCTAGACATGTATGCAGCTTTCTTCAACGCAAGTCTAAAAAAAGATATTCATCCATTTGACCAACCACCTGCCTTCTTCGTCTTATTCGCTGTATGAGTAAGAAGGCAGAAGCTTAAATCGATGGTTTTGCAGGCTATGAAAAAGGGGTTCAGATCTCGTCATCTCCCCTAAATGCACTACTCACACATACTTCCCAACCAACAACAAAGACGTAACTATTTCACGCCTCACATAACACCAGCTCCAACCTATAAGTAGACACCAACAATAGAAGCATAGAGCCATTGATTAATCGCAGTTAATTCATCAACCAACAAGTCTCAAAATTTCCCTCCCTGGTCACAAATTCACAACAGGCACAACAAACAGCCTAAAACCAATATAAACCCCCTCCCTCCCTTCCTTCCTTCGCAAAATCACAACAAGGCCCAAATGCGCTACCCAATAACAACTACAGATCAATCTGTCTTATACCTGAACGATGCTAATCGTATCATACATCTAACTTCACAACGTAGTTGATCCCGCACCTCTTATTCGCCCTTTGACGGAATCAAACGAGCTGAGCACAGATTGACAGCAAAATAAATGACTGGATGATTTTTATAACAGCAAATAAATGAATAACTTATTAGACTTCGACTGAGACGAAATGGCATTAGGGAGCAGACAGCATGGAAATTTGCGCAAGTGAAGTCTGATGATTCTAGCACCAAGGTCCAGATTCCTACTCTGTTGCTTCTTCTGGAAGATGGGAATGTCAGCTTTGGTTACCTCGGGCTCTTTACTCCCCACACGGTGACACGCATGCCATTCATTCATTCATCCATCTGCCCTCTACCAACCTCGCCGACTAGCACGCTACAGACTAGAAAAAATGCAACATCCTATAATCTCGCCGCATCTATCTACAGAAGCACCACAAAATAGCCAAATTGTACAAGGACCAGTAAATGACTCTCCGGCCACTTGCTAGAGCACCAAAGAGGCTGGAATCAATAATGAGTCAAAAACCTATTTCGTCACCGTGAGAGGGGCAAAGAGGCCCTATCATCCTTGAAGCCTAACTTCAATGCCTCTCTCATTTTCATCCATAACACAAGACTCATCATTTTTCCTATTCCAGCGATTGTCGGTAGCCGGCAGAATCACATGCGATGCCGGTATTCGACGCCCAAACATCTCATCTCGAGCTGAAGGCTAATAGCGTGCCTCTGAAAATACAGCATAGCCTCAAAATTTCTCGATTCGATACCGAAATGGACGTCTCGCGCGCGAACCAAGGGGCGAACGTCGCAATTGTAACGCGTTGGTGGTTTCGTGGGAAGTGAGTCAGAGGTCTGGGATGGAGAAGTTTGGATGGAGCCTCGCGATGGTGAAGCAGTTTTTGACGAGATGGAAAGCTGAAATGGACTGATATGGTAGGAATGACAGTCTGACTAATTCCGGTATGAATCATCGACAAAACAGAGAAGAAAAGGGCCACCGAGGCAACTGTGAAGTCTATGGTAGTAGCAGAGGAATTGAAAGCAGATCGCTTGGAAACTGACCGAGTTCTTGTTAGGTCAAATGGTGCTGGTGGCGAATGAATAGGGGGGATCTTGCTGACAAATATAGTTTCGTCAGTCATAGAAGCATCTTGAAAGGGAAGGACAAAGATAACGTGGAACCTGAGTAGACACATTTTCATAGAGTCTCGGATGGCACAAGGTGATACCGCACTTGGATGCAAGAGGCAACTACCCCATACTTGTTTGCCATCCCGCGCCTTTTGAGGTAATTCGCCACACGTGACTCAGAACGAGGCTGAAGTGGTGCGTATCATCTTTCAATAATGTACTATTGTGCCAGATGACTCCAAAGATGAAAGAAAGGCTGGTCGGGCATCGACTCGAACGGTACCTTGAACGGATGATTCAGCCCCCTCCGGTAGAGCACACACAATGTCTCATGAGGCTGACATTCCGCCGTTCTGTCACATCTGCAGGGCTGGCTATTGGCCTTGTTTGTTGTCTAAGCGCGACTTGATATCTGATGACCAAAGAAGGCGGCTCGAGAGTCGAGACTGGACGCACCGAGGCTTCGGCAAACAACCCACTCGGGCACGCATGCTGGATATGGCAGAAACAGAGACACAAACAACCAACCCATGGCAGATGCATGTTTTGTAATACCCACCATCAATCCTGCGTACCCAGCGGAGGAGGACTAAAATACTTGTAAAATATGAATAAAAAATACCTTGACAGTGAAAACAATTATTGAGTGCGGAAACGACGTCATGGAGCAGATAGGTCTCCTGTTCCCATGCGACACGTGTGCTACACCGCTCCAGAAGGATGGGAATTGCTCGAAAAGTGTCAAAGATGATGCTATCGATGCAGCACCGTAGTAGCCTCGTTATCCGCCTGCATCGGCCTAGTTTTCATCCAATGCTGTGTCCTGCAGCGGGAAGTAGTGGCTGGTGTCTAGTGGAGGCGGGAGCCTGCGTGGTCTGCTTCCAGGATGTGCTCTCCTGCTTATCCTGTGCAACGTGGTGGGAAGCGGGGCTACTCGGCCAATCACGGCTCGCTCCATGCAGCCTTTGCATGTGGCCGCATGTGGCTGCATGAGGCTGCCCACTCAGACTCCGGAGACCAGACTTTTCCATGCAAACAAAGGAAGGTCTCCTCTCTCTCTGCAGACAGAATTTCAGGAAGTGCTGTGTAGCGAAGTATGACTCAAACTGCTGCGAGGCAAGGTACTTGGTTCTTCCACGCAGGTGGAGGTACTTTATAGAACTCGTGTTTGGGAGATTTGTGTGGCGTCGCAGTGAAAACTCTGCAAAAGATTAATTCAAGAGGCCGGGGAGAGGCTTGTATGCAAACGGCAGAATAAGGATCCGTCTTTCCTGTTCGAGGACTGTGGCGTGGGGCCGCGACTCGCGAGCGAGGAGGAGGCTGGAAAGGAACGGTGCTTGCACGATAGATAAGGCATGGATCAGCATCCGTCGTGACATGTGGTGGTGGTGCTGGTGGGGGAGGGTGCTTTGCCGCAGATAGGTAGAGAGAAGGAAGCACTGTGACATCTGTGAACCATTGCAGCGGGAATCGGGACTTTACAGCAGCTGATGTGCCCTAAATCCAGCCTGACATTATTAGAGCCCGCAGCCTGCGTCTATAGCCTGTTGCAGCTCCCCGCCAGCTTGCAGTTCAGGGAACCAACAGGAAAGCAGAAGATCCTGAAGCCTACCTAGGTATAGGTAGAGCTCCGTGGTTGAAGTGAAGTTATTAGACCTTTTCACTGGCTGTCGCATACTGCCGAAGTGCTGCTTGGATTCAGTGCTGCAAATGACCTTCGCATGTAGGAAACTAGATATCGTGACTTGCCCAGACATTCGCAGTCCAATGATCCAGGTGGTGATATCCCCCGTTTGTGATATCCAGCATGATATCGGCGATTAACAACGGCGCGTGATTCTTGGTGTTGGAGGCTTGGGAACAATTGGCAAGGTCTGGTCTTAAGAGAAGCTCGCAGCCTCCAAGCTATTTGGCTGGAAAAAGAACTCGGGAGGGTGTGTGCAAAGGCTTTGATAATCGGTGATTGTCTCCAATCGAGAAGGTCTGACACCATGGGCGTTAAAATAGAAGTCAGCAATCAGTCACACGTTCATCGTAATGTGATGGCCTCGCTCGCTCGCGCTTGCTCCCGCGAATGCCTTCCCCTCCACCCCTCCTGGTTCCGTTTGTTCGACCCCGCCATCTTGTAAATACCGTATATGGTGCATCCGCATCCTCATCTGCTGCACCACGTCTGAGAGGAATTTCCAATACAGCAGCAGCACGTTCCTGTGCTGTACCGGGCCTCCAGAATAGCTCCTCATCCATATATTACTGTACCAGGTCTTCACAATGCATCTTACCTAAGAACCACGGCCACAAGCCGGCCTCATACGTCAACCAGGTATCCGTACCTAAGGTACCTAGGTACATTCCAGTCGTGTCTTCAATATCTCCGCAGGTATCCATCCAGCCTCTCAATTAGCCGGCAAGGGCAAACAACCGGATTCGGATTCCTCGGTGGTGGTACCAGTGCAACCAAAACCACGAGTGGTTCGCCCTGCTGGGACATCTGCTTAAACAAAAACCTAGTGTGCGGTAGACAGGTACGATCCTGAGTCCTGGTCCTGGACTTCATTTGGCCAGCTATATTTCCGTACTTTGTTGTGGCCGGCCCCTCATTGCCAGTCATTGCGATTCGTTTGTCGCCGCCTATCGATCTCGAGCCCTTCACTCGTGGTGTACAGGTACTGGGTGGCACTCTGCAACCAGAACGCACCATTGCCAATAGGTACCCAGGTACCTCTACCATTCGGCCCTCATAACGGCTGAGAACTACAGTATTCGAGTACGAAGTGCTAAAACAAATGTGCTTTGCCACGCTGAACGAACGGTGAACACCTGAAGAGAGACTCTGGATCCACCAGTGTGTCAACTCGACACTTTGTTAACTCCTCTTGGCTCCGCTCCTGTTGGCCCCTTGACTGAGTTGACTCCTCCTTGACTCCTATCAAAGTCATCCATCAAACCGCACTTGCGGCACTACTGGTCCCGCTGCTTCGTACCCAATCTCTCAACGGCCCCATCTATCATCAGCTAGCCCCGTAGCCGTACCCAGCAGCGTGGTCTCCGTTTCTTCTCCCTGTGGTCCGCGGGCGATCCGACGAGCCTCTAGAAAGCAATTTCTTGCTACAGTACGTACGAAACGACGCTGACTTCCTGGTGAGATATACTGAAGAGATATCCTCCAGACACATCCTGAACACACATCCTGAACCAAGATCCTAAAGAGACTTCCTGAAGAGATCATCAAGTACCAGTACCAGGCATCCTGTCTCTCACCAATCTCGCTTGCTTCGATATCATGGTTGCTTGTGCTGTTTTTGCACTGGCTTGAAGTCAAATAATCCAGGGGGCCCGTTGCACCAGCACCAGCACCAACAAGTTGGACCAGTCTCTGCATTTTTATTAGGTTCTCGTAAGTGTGCAAGCCCCCGTCTCCTACCCTAGTAGTCCCACCGCTCCTAGTCTGCGGCGGATGCTCTTCCCCTTCCACCGCCTTTGACTCGGCTGGCTCTGCTGCCAAATCACAATGGCGCTCTGCGCTGCTCTGCACCGTGCATTCCAGAATGCCCCCCGGTGTTCTTGCTGATGCCCTGCGCCAGAGCCCAATTATAATCTCGTTGGGTTATTCATATCTCGCTTTAAACCCTGTGGCTTGGCTTGGCTGACCCATCTCCAGGCCCCTGCGCCCCTGCACAAGCCTAACGCCAACACACAACACCCGAGCGAGAGTGTGAAATTTCGTGTTAAATATCATCGCTCTCCCCCAACCTCGTCTTTTCTCCTGCTGTTCCCAAAACCATCCACGATATCGACCCCAAAGCTTTTACAACCACCATTACCAATCCATCAACGAGCCGGATTCACGATCCTGCTCAATCACCAAACTTCCACGAAGCCGATACTTTCGACTTCGACAGCCCCCAAGATCTCCTCGAAGAGGATATCGCCAGACCAGTTCTTTGACATGTACGGATCAACGACACAGGTTTCCTCCTTCTCTCGTACCGACTACATACCACGGTGACGGTCTCGTCACACTCTCCTCGGCGTCTCGTTGACACAGCGCCATTGAACATTTTGTTTTGTTTCTTTCATTTTCATTTTAAGGGTGCCTCGGAGCATCGCAAGAGTAGGATAACATGGCCGCCTACACACCATACAACTCACCACCTCCCCATGGCGCATACTACGGATTCAGCGCATCTCCTTCCCCGGCTGGATCCCCCTCGGGAGGAGCACATGGATTTTACGCGCAACGATCAGGACCATCGCCGCGTCACGCGCGAAACGCGTCTGGAGATGCTTATGGCTACAGCTCACCTCGAGCTTTTTCGCCGAGATATAACTCCAGCGGACATTACGCCACTGCTGCCAATGTGAGTCGAAAACAAAGTTCTTGGTCGGCGCCGCGGCAGGAGGCCAGACGGCGAAATTCTTTCTCCTATCGAGCCTCTCATGGGGATTCCGACGAGGACGATCCTGAATATGTAGACTATCTTGTGGATGGTGTGATTTACCGTGTGCCTGCTCGCCGTGCTACAAAGCAAAATTACAATTATCGTGGGCATGGCACTGATCATTACTACTATTCTCAGGACCAAGGCTACAATTATAAAGACGACCCTGAGGGGACGCCTCAACACGAACCAACACCTAGACGACGCAGACCATCGTCCTCGACGCCACAACGACCCTCTACCGCGCGCACGACGGCCTCGCCGAAGAAGCCGCCACCAGTACAAAAGGCCACCGAACACGACGCGCGAAAGCATCGCATTCCACCCGGATACTCGCTCAAGAATTGGGATCCTTCCGAGGAACCCATCATGCTCTTGGGCAGTGTCTTCGATGCCAACAGCCTCGGAAAGTGGGTTTACGACTGGACAGTCTATCATCATGGTCCAGCTACTCCCATAGCCGACATGGCTGGCGAACTTTGGTTGCTTTTGATTCAACTCGCGGGCAAAGTCAAGCGTGCAGAGGAATGCATGGGACGCATTCGAAAGGAGGAGAATAGAGAGATGGTGGAGGATTTCATCGAATCAGGGGAGCGGTTGACGGATAAACTGAAGAAGCTATTGAAAGCTTGTGAGACGCCTATGTTGAAGGCAGGAAAGAGACATGGAAAGGATACGCCACAGTTGGGCAAGAATGCAGGCACCGAATTTGTCGACTCCATCTTTGGACGCGACAGAGAACTCGCTCAAACGGAGAAGTTTATGTCTTCTATTCGCCTGTGGAATTTACGATTCGACGCCAACTGCGAGGATATTCTACGAAGACCAAACCAGTAGGATTGGGTACATATACGAGAAGAGATGGGGAGGATTTGGACTATTTCTTTGGTCAATTTTTTACGGGCTCATGATACCCCCCCGATGCGTTCTTAGATGCTTTTGCGCGGTGCTGTTATTGTAAGATAATAAAGAGGATAAAGGGCAACCATATTTCCGTTCAGTCAGGCATTGGGCGGTATCAAGATCACGCATCATGGCAGGGAGGGAAAAAGTTTCGGTTATATAGTACAGATTGGGGGAATTTGCTTTTTGCTTTGATTTGCTTTGCTTTTGGGATTGGAACAGATGGGGCTTGCGCACGCATTATTGTAATCATAGTTTTCTAGTTTCTCTGATGGATGGCAGGCATATGGGAGCGAGCAGCATTTGGCGTCTTGTTACTTTTGCGCTCCTCGAATCGTCTTCAGAAGATACCCAATACATTCTCAATAAAATACATTATTTAAAAACAAATCCGATGGTTGCAATATCTCGATTGTATGTAACGCGACTCGAGCCTAATGTGACACAATCCAATATCAAAAGCTAGGGCTGGTATGTAGGTACCTTGCACAGATGGTAGGACCGACAAGGTAGGTAGGTAGGAGGTAGGTAACCATCACATCACATCACACTACACGCATAGAATTAGATACGGTACTGGTACATTATGTTTGTGTTTGTGCTTGTGTTTGTGCTTGTGTCTTGAACTCTATTACAGTAATAGCCCCCAATACATCCCCTCCCCTTGAGTGCCGAGAGCTGACTCCATCTCGATTTCGATTCAAACCTTGATCTATCATTCATCCCACCTTTCATTCAATTATAGTAGTACAGGAAGGACGGAACGGCAGCGAAAATACCCGCAACTGCATTGTATCATGACATGACATGACACCATGAGGGGAAGGGAAGGCTTTCATGCAATGCAGGGAACGGTGTGGGGTCGGAAGGCGTGTGCATGAACCGTTTGTTGCAGTATCCATCATGGATCGAGTGAGTGAGGAAGTAACGAATCAACGTTTCCGATACTGTGCTGTACTGTACTGTAGAGTACGGAGAGCACGAGCTTCAATTCAGCCGAATCTACCCCTCTGTCTGTCTACCTAGGTGTCCTATCAAGCGGCCCCCCACGTGCCATATCATCCCACCCACCGACTTCTGCACGAATCAGCCTATCGTGTCAATGAAGTAGGTAAAGTGAGGTGGGTAGGTAGTGCAGATAGGCGGACAGCAAGCAGAGCACGAGGTAGGGGATTGTACATGTAACGTCCCGAGATCTGCTACTGTACCGAACCGAACCGAGCCGTGCCGTGCGTGCGTGCGTGCGTGCGTGCGTGCGTGTTTCAAATGTTTGGAGTTGAGATTGGAATAATTGCACGGCGAATGAGCTTGTATGGTGCTGTAGAAGGAAGGAAGGGAGAAGTGGGGGGGTGGGGAGAGTTGAGATGGGAGGTAGACTCCGTGCTTCGGTCGAATAGTTGGTAAGTGTATATATAACTTCATTACCTTATGCACCCGTCTTCTATTCAACTACAGTAGTGGGGGGTGGGCCGAAATACACACCCCTCGTTGAGGCCGGACCGAATCGTAATTTACTAAGGAAGGATTTGTGAGTGAGCGATGTGCCTGGTGATACCAAATACTTGGTGGAGTTATCTTGCTGCAGAAACGAAATGAAACATGTGTGATTGCTGACTGAAGGGGGATTTTGTCCGAGGGAAAGGAAGGGCTGGGGTTTGAGAAACATTGCTTTACGCCGCGGTGGCATTCCGTAGTAATCGAAAGAGAAGAAGAAGAAGAAGAAGAAGAAGAAGAAGAAGAGAAAAAAGAAAAAGGAATCTGTAACTGTAAGTGCAACGGCAACTAATAATAAATGAGATGAAACGTAAGAGAACTGGAAAGAATTGGCTTGCAAGACGACATGAAAAGTGACCGACCGCATATGCAGCATGTCATGGCGTGGATGGCTATGTGCACAAGTTTGATTTATGCACGTCAGATGCTATTTTTATACCTTACAGTACCCAACACAACCCCACCACAGCCTTATTACTGTAGGTACATTCACACCAACATCTCGGATCAGCATCGTAAATATAGATGCGGTCAAGGTGGTTTAGGTATCGATCATCAGTACAGTATACACCTGCAGCCTGACTGATCTGCATACAGACAGGTACAGGAACAACATCACTTGCGCGTACAGTACGCGCCAGAAGAACATATACCCCACCTTTGATCAGCTGGGCTGGGCTGGATATACGACAGAGCCTTATACGCGCAGCCTCTTTGTAAGCGCTGGAGGAGGGCGGGCGGGGACGGTCGCAGATCGGGTTGCGGGACTTGGACTGACTGGGTTTCTTGAGGCTCTTTGTTACGGGTCTGGGTTTGTTGGGACGAGGTGCAGGTGGAGGCAGGCGGGTCGTACAGACCTGTAAGGCTGACTGTTTGTTGGCTTGTGCGTGGGGTCGGTACTTGTAAGGCTGAGTGAGGTCTGTATTGGGGCTTCGTATAGTCTGACGCGCGGAGGATTGAGATCTGGGATCTGGGAACCGGGAACTAAGGAGAGGTTGGAGTTTTACGAGACACAAAACAAAAAGGGGGTACAAGACGGGGTATTGAAGACCAGAGCAGAGGCTGGGCAAATTGCCTTTTGTGTCAAGTGCACGGAATCCTCGAGGGCGCTGACGGGAATCTTGGAACAGGACTTTTGTTTGTCTGGTGATTGGGAGGTTGAAAGAGGGGAAAGAAGAGATGCATTATATACGTTTTCTGAAACCTCCTCGTCTACTCAGTGGTAGGCGTGGAAATGCTCCGTCGGTGTTGAAAGCCAAAGTCACCATTACGACTGATCTGGGAGAGTCATTTCTTTGGGCCAATGTTGATCTCGTCGTTGAGTTGACTGATGGGACTGGGAACGATGTTCTTGAAAGGGGGAAAGGATATACGTGGAAAGGAAGCGAGGGGATGCGGAGTTTGGAAGTCGAGTTGTTGATTCCTGCTTCCAGGGGCAAGGAATCTGGCGAAGCGCTGAGGTTGTTAGTGAGGCCAAAGGAAGAATTCCAGGCCGTCGAAACTTTTGAAAGCTTCTTGGGAGACTCAAACGAGCACGAAGATACTGGGGAAATGGGAGGTGTGATGGCTGTGAGAAGTATGGCTATTGACATGCCCTCGAATCAAAGCCTGCCAGTATCAACCAGCCCTAGCATGGCAGAGCGAACCTTCAAATTTGGCACATCAGAAATACACATATGGGAGGAGACAGGCGAGTCAATCGCTCGACATATCTGGTATGCTCCAACACCCAAAACACCACAGGTACGTCCGAGACCCTCGTCCACCAGCTAACACCGAAACAGGGACGCCGGACTATTGATATCAGCCTACCTCGCATCAGCATCTGTCCCATCTTCAAGAAAAGCCATACCGCCATTACCATATCTGCACAAAACCCTATCGCAAAAAGACCTCGCCGTCATCGAACTCGGAGCCGGCTGCGGAATCGTCGGCATAACACTCTGCACGCTCTTCAAGCAGCAAATCTCTCAAATCCTCCTCACAGACCTCCCCGAAGCCAGCGAGATCCTCACGCAAAACCTCTCTTCCAACCTCTCTTCAAAAAACATATCCCACCAAGTCCTAGACTGGTCCTCTCCACTGCCCCAGAATGTCAGGGAGACGCAATGGGACATGGCAGTCGTGGCCGACTGCACGTACAACCCGGACGTGGTTCCGGATCTGGTGCAGACGCTAAGGAGGCTGGGGGAGGCGAGGGCGAGGGCGAGTGCGAGCAGGCAGATGCTGGTGCTGCTTGCTATGAAGGTCAGGCATGATAGCGAGATGGTGTTTTTTGAGTTGATGGCCGAGGCGGGCTTTGTGGTGCGAGAGAAGTGTACGCTGCCGCTGCCGGTGCTGGGTGGGGAGGATGAGGAGATTGAGATTTTTGTGTTTGCGATGGGGTAGATTGGTATGATGATACAAGCAACTGGTTTGCATTTTGGGAGGCTGGGAGGTGAGGGAATGCGATTACGATGTTTCCAGGGATCCCTCCTTCGTTCGCTATCAATGACTGGCTAGCTTTCAAGGTGAAGTTGGTCAAAATCAATCAGTTGCGTCTGTATTGATAAGTCCCTAGGCATGCTTTCCCTCAGATGATCCCATATTCGGCGGGATATGAACTTGAGGTGAATGAATATTACACAATTCCCGCAGCTAAACCCTATCGTCACGTATACGCATATCGTGACATTACATCGTCCCAGCTCTTGCGATGCGAGATCAACACTCTCCTACAAACAAGCTAAAAGCGGAAGCATCCTTGTATCTATAAACTTCACGCAAGCGCGAACGAGGCTTTTCGGATGAATGTTTACAGTACTTCCTACAGTAGACTCCTGGCTGGAAGGAAATTCGAATTCATCAGGCAGGGCTTCTTCATGCAGCTAGCTTGCTACTGTATCGGCGTAAATGGATGGACGGAAATCATCTTTATGAAAGCCATTTATATTGAAATCAGCCTTTCTGCTTCTCAACCATTGCTTATCATTCGGTAGGCGCACTTTGGCTTATACTTGATTCGAAAAAGCTTTCCCCAAAAAGAGTTTCATACCCCATGGTTGTCCGATAGGAAGGATGGGATATTGAAGCGTGGGTCGAGCTTGATGGTTTGGCTGTAATTGAACACTCCTTCCTGTACGCCTTTTGAGCGGTTTTGTACTCGGCATGGGGAATATCAACCCCTTGCTATTTTCTGGTGCGAGCCCTTCCTTTATTTACGGTTCATGCATTTCTTGCGCCGTTTCTGAATCCGCAGCCGTATAGAGTTACTTGGGGAGAACACTATTCCGTCTTTTCTCCTGTCTGTGTTTCTCGATAGGGGGCACCCTCGACAGCTTGGTGGACCTGCTGGGTTTCGACGTTGGTAATTTTGGAAGTACGTGGTGAAACACGTTGGGCGAGAAGAGGCTCGGAGCGACTGGTATGATGCATCACATCTGGGTGGTTGTGGTGGTGGTGGTGGTGTCGGACTTCTGGGTGACGGGGGGCCACGTAGTGGTGGTGGACCTCCTCCATCCACACTTGGGTGGTTGTGGTGTTGGATGAACGGCCATCACACTGTGCTTCACGGGAGGCAACGCAACCTCAAGATCAACATGGTGAGGAAGATAGATCGTATCCGTATCTAAGAGATGCTTCTGTCTATATCCTCGTTTCCCTCCCTCATCTGAAATCCGATTATGTTTAGGAAGAGGGAAATAGTTTATTGTCTGCAGCCTGCTAGCTCTGCAGTTTGCGATGTTCAAGATCAACTTATACTGTTAGGATTTGCTGCTGGAAGCAATTGTAAGCGTGCAAGATACTAGTACTTGTTTTCCATGTCATCTAATTTGATGATTGCTACTTTTAGACAATGTGAGTCTTAAAGACAGTAGAAGGTCAAATTCCGGATAGATCGTACGCAGCACGCTCTTTCGATCACAACTTTGTTTATTCACTGAAATGGAATTCTAAGCAGGTTACAGAAAGGCATCTCTTAATTCTAGCATTGATGCAGTAGGAGGATTTCCAAGTTCTCAAACCATCCCAAACAGTTTATCAACAATATCTGCCTACATCTCCTTTCCATCAAATCATGGTCCATGGACACTAGATATGCCGATGGTCTCGTCTGCCCTTACAAGTCGCGCTTTGATCCCTCCGGTACCGCTTCGATCTACCAGAGCAAGTTTTAGCTTCTCTTACCCATATTCATAACTCCTATAAAGCACAAACCAGCTCGTCGTCCGCTGTAGGACATGGCTAGTGGGCAGCTGGTACGGAGGGGTGGAATGCCATGATTGAAGAAAGATATCTGGACCATTGCGAATGCAATAACAGGGACTGCAAGAAACGCTATCTAATAAGTAGTAATACTTGTGAGAGATGGAATAAGATCTGGGAGCGGCTGGGAAGACTCGGTCGGCAGAGAAGGGTAGAGAATATCCTGACTGACAATGTAGCGGAGTTGATCGGATGGATGTTTCGACGAGTATTTGAGAGAAGTCAGACTACCTCTCTGAGATCGAACAGCCCTGTTTAAAAGTTTCGCTCTTTACAAATCATTGCTGTCCTTTTCCGCCCATGTCTGTAAAAGGATTTGAAAATCTCGATCACCCAATCGTATAGGCGAATAAGTTACACACTTAATCCGGGTGCTACGAACAAATGCATCTGTCTAGTATAACAACATCCAGAGAAATATGGGCTGTGAATCCGGCTCTGGGACATAAAATGGGACCGTCGTGGAGACTTTTGTATCATGACCCAGAATCCACCTGACATATAGCCTTTTCAAGTCCTTCACGTGCTTTATGAACAAGATGCGTATATTCCGTAGGTCCTGCTGTCGCAGTATCTTGCAATATATTTCACTCTTCGCCGTTCAGGACATCCTGCAATTCATTCGGCTCCTCATGCTCCTCATCACACAAAACAGCAATCATCAAGACAGCCGCAAGAGCCTCTCGCCCCGCCTTGTCTTCCGCCTCTAAATGAAACTTCACCTCCGCCCCCTTCCTAACCCACCAAATCTCACATTCATTCGCACCATCAAACTTTCCAAACGTATGCTCACCTTCCTTCCCCCATTCATCCACATTCTTAGACATTCTCACCTGCACACCTTTCCCCAGATACGTCGATATGACAAGCACATTCGTATCCCACTGCATCGCCATCTCCCCGCCTGTTCCTGGAAACGAAAGCGGAAGCACTTCATAACTGGGGAAATGGAAATGCCCGATCCCCCTCGCGACGTCTGGCAGGAATAGCATCACGTCATTAAAGACGTGATTCCACATTCTATACACCGCTTCTCTCCAAGGCGTATGAATCGCCATGTCGGCGTTTCTTGGCCTTTCCTCTTGTTGCGTCGCGGTCTCGGTTTGGATCGAGCGGATGAATGATCCGATGTCTTCTTGGGTGTATGCAGATGCTTCTGTGGGCGGAGGAATGGCAAGCCAGCAGTCTCGCATGTATAAGGCTATTGTTTTCACGGCGGGCTCGTCGGCGAAATCGACGGTTCGGAAGGAGGGGTTGAACATGTCCTCGAGGGTCCCGTCTAGAGTGCGACCTGCGAACATTTTGCAGGTGAGAGATTTGTACGTTATCCGGCTTGGGGAAAAAAGATTGATGGGTTGAGGGTGATACTTGTTCTTATGGTGCAGAACATTCTGAGTGGGCCTGGAGTTGCTAGGCATCAGAGGCGCTGTTGGACCAGTGTTGGTTGTTGCCTTGAAAGTCGACCTCTTGTGACTCATGGCGAACCTGAGCGGACATCCTTACTTCAAACATACTGGTAGAGCTAGATGAGGATATAGACGATCGTCCAACAGCACAGTCTTTTCTCACTTTGGTTAGGGGGTTGAAAAAGGGGAGAAGACCATCACAGCGGGCCGCTCCGAATTACCCCACGTTCCTAAATAGGAAAGAGGGGTAATACGACCCCTTCTCAGATCAGATTGCAAATAGCGACGAAAACTTTAGAATAACCCCTGATGCTTTTACTATTTCAACTGTGAGCTACTTGCGATATCTTTTAGCGTTCACTGTTCAGCTGAACTTCAGGCTTTATATTTGTTTCAAATAGTCACAATGCCGGAGGAACCAGGTGCGATCATTAAATCATGTCATTTGTACTTTCTTATGTGCATCTATGTATTTAGTTCTTAAATGTTCAAGACCACACTGACAAATACCTTCCACTCAGATAGGCGGGCCAACAACCTTGAATGGATGAGCCTCTGTGTTGAAAACGAATTGATTGACACCCTGGTTCTCAACCTGGAACACGCTATCCTGTTCCTTGAATCAGCGTTATGTTTATTATAGATATGCGGCTGAGACTTACTGGAGCATGAATCAAGTAGCTATACTTCAGCACCTCGGCAAACAAGAAGCTGTCCTGGAAGTCATTGAAACCACCTCCATCCGCAGCATTGACATCCTGCAGTTCTGCAAACCCGCTGCCTACACGAGCCGTCGAGTTGATTGCCACAAATGCATTCCAAGCCCAGTCCCTGTATTGCTGATCACCCGTCGCTCTGTAGGCGTAATAGAAACTCTCTATGACTTCTGGACGAAGGATATACTGGCCGTTGGTGATGTAGAAACCTGCCTTTTCGTAAAAAGCTTCTTGGTCGGCCGGTGGTTGCGGGTTGTTTGTGTCATTGGTGGCGGTGCTGTTGGTTACCCAGCGGAAGATCTCGGGGCCGATGCCTGTGAGGGTACTGGTATAGGTATCGTGGCAACCGTTGACGAGCGTCAAGCCAAAGTCAACGTATTTCTGCTCCTTGAGAGTGAGGCCGCCAAGGATGAAAGATCCGCCATCGAAACAGGCAACTGATTAAATTAGTATATATCGAGAGAAGGGCAGTAGCAATGGAAGTCTTACGATGCTCGGACTCATGGATAAGCTCCTGTCCGTCATAGATAGATAGGAATGTTAAATCCGGGCGTGTGGAGGGGTGGGTCGCGATATGAGCAATGGATGAATCTGCGGCCAAAATCCAACGGTCCCTGTATTCGCTGAAGCGTGTGGTATCGTACACGTACATCTTGATCAAGTATTCGTAAAAACTGTCATCGCCGCCAACCCATCCACCGGTAGCATCTTGAAAGAGACCCGTGTTGATGTCGACATTCGAGCCAACAAGTCCCGGCCAGGGCTCTGAGCTAGCTGGTTTGGGGGCAAGGAGGTATGATTCGCCTTTCTGAGATAACTCTGCATACGTTTTGTTGCCAGTAATATCCGAAAGACGAGTCCACTCAAGAACGAGTGAGCCAATGGTAGCTAAGCCATTCGTAGTTGAATTATCGGTGCTTGGAGGGTTAAAGTACAAGTTGTTACTTGGGATACCAGTCGGTGTATCAAAAGCAAATGCTAGATTGTCGGCAAGGCGTACCGCTTGAGCTAGCACAGCATCGACAGCTGTATGATTTGAAGCAAGATTTGACAGAGGTCCCTTGAGTAAGTCATATCCTGCCAAATATTAGCCTACAAAGGGCCTGCGTGAATATTTCCCTTACCTGACAACATCCCCCCCAGGTATCGAATTGTGGTTTCAAAAAGCGAGACCTGCTCGGTCGTCACGTCGAAATCGATAGTAGGAATGTAGTTTAAGATGGTGTCTACAATCTCTGGGATCTGCATCACTAAGGCTGTGCTGAATGCATCCACGGCACTTGCTCCCCAAGCGTTCCTGCAAACTCATTGTTAGCCTCTCAATGCGTGGCTGTGAAGTTCGACATACCTTGAATCGCTGAAAGTATTCGCAATTGGATGCAATTCATCATGACCCATTGCATACTTTTGGTAGCCATCCCAGGCAAACGTGAAGGCCTCCTTCACAGCATCTGCTCTCTCCCGATTCAATGTATGGTTATCCGGGGCCCCCCGAGGAAGCTTGACATGATGTGGAACAGCGAGAACTGTCAATGAAAGCAGACCTAGCACTGGGACTGCCAGAATTATCCGTGAGAAATACATGATTGAGAGGAAGTGCGGGGTCACTGGCTTTCGGGATCACGTCCAATCTAGCTCGGAAACCACTGAAGGAAGGGGTGATAGGGACCCCGAAAAGTTTTGAGGGGAGTGATAGATTATATACGCAGCCCAGAGTTGTCTTGCTCTAATGCAGTTGCATTGACCTTGTCGCGAGCTAGTTATCACGGTCACTTGAACCTTTCAATCACCGAATACCAAGACCGAAATTGAAGAAGTTTGGTCCGGGGAAAGGCACCCGACACAAAGCAAACTATGATAAAGCGGTTCAGATACCAATCCTTGTCGGAATCCGATGTCTAGACTGGTTGCTACCCCTGAGAAGATCAATCAGAAGGGGAGCGCAGATGAGCTACATTAGCTGCATGAGGTACATGGGTGGGTAGCTGCCTGCTTCATTGGGCACTGTGGTCATGCTTGAACGCGGGGTGATGATGATTTTCCGGGGCTGTCGGAATATTGATCATCAGGCGTGATCAGCTTCCTGTTGTGTGCTAGAGCAAAGGGAGAACTAGAAGGATGTATTGCAGTGCTTGGCACCCGCAGACCGAAAAATAGGTCCGCAAAAGTAACGTTGTATGTTCTACACTCGTAGCGTTTTTACAGAGCTTCGATACATCAGGCCTGGGTGGCGTGGTTGACAGCGGCTGCAAGTCGTGCGACGTCAGGTGTTGTACGAGTAATAAAGTATGTTATATTACTGTAAAGGATGTTATACGGGTCCCCTGGTAAAGTATGTTATATCAAGGTACCTTGGTATGTTATGTTATAGTGAAGTATGTTATGCGAGTCCCCCTATTCAGGTACGTGAAGTAAATTTAGGTTACGGTAGTTCCCTAGTAGCGGTAGGCGTATTCAGGCTTTTCACTGCCGATCGGCTTTTCACTGGTGTTTGTATTCTCCCGCTTAGTAATAGCTTGTACCATGTAGGGCACCGAGGCTGATCAAAACATGGCTGTATTTTATGAAAAATACGGTAAAAAAACGTGTATTTTATGATAGATATAGTATTATATAATAGGGTAGTAATTTAGTAACGATAATTGGCTCTAGATTAGGCTGGATTTAGGGGTATTAGGCTTAAATTAAGGGGGGTTTATTTGTTAATACCTAGGAAGTTAGGTATTAATATGCTTTTAAATCACTTTTCTACTATTTTAAGGTATTGATACCTAAGATTTTAGGTATAAGTATACTTTTTAATCACTTTTTAATTATTTTAAAGTGCTTAGAATTATCATTTAAGAGCATCTAACTATATATACCTGATCTATTAGGCATCTAGTATCTTATCCCTAGGTTATAGTTCCCTAGCATCTTTAATATTATTATTATCTCCTTTATTATTATCTTCTAAGGCTAATTCCTTATAGTAGACCTACTTAGCTTAAGGGAGATTAACTAGCTATCAATCTGCTACTACTTCTACCTATATCTTATCCTTATTCCTATCTATTATACGCTAATTCATATAAATATAAATTAGCTTATTAACCTTCTCTAGTACTAGGCTGCCGCGTAGCTTTATGTGAATGAGATTTATAATTAAGAAGAAGCATTTAAAAGGGATAGAGTTATAGATAAGGTTAAAGATTCAAATAGCTAGAGTAGCTAATTTAATATGATTAGTATGTAAAGATAGCTAATAGACTATAGGATTATCTTTTAAGGCCTAGCTAATATTAGTATGATGAAAGCTACCTTTATAAGCATAGAAAAGAGTAAAGGATTCTATGAACTTAGCTTAATCTATACTAGGCTTAAGATATGATAGTAACTATTATATAACCTCTAATCTTTCTAGGTCTTATAGAGGTTTATCTAAAGTAATAGGGTCTAGCTAATATGAGGCGCGATAAAGTAGTATTAATTATATATTTTTGCGCTTAAAGAAGGGACTATTTAGAGCTAGGAAGTTTAATAGATTAGGAATTAAGAGGAGGAATTATTATAGTTAAGCCTTAATTGCCTCCTATTATAGGCGTATATAAGCAATTGTAGAGAGAGAGCTTTTAGAGGTCTTTTAAGCTTTATAGATTATACGAAAGATCTACTTTAGATCGTTAATATTATTCTAGAACTTGCAATTAATAATAGCTTCCTTAACTCCCTTTACCTTTATCTCTACTTAGGAATCTTTAGCCTACGATTTAAAAGCGTCCTTACTATTAAAAATAGCAAGGATAAGACTATATTATAAGCCCTAACGCGTAATCATAGAGAGAAGAAGAGCTTATCGTTTACTATAAAGTATCTACTAAATTGTCTATAGAATATTATATTATTTAATCGCTTTTTAGAAGGCGATAGCGATCTTTTAAGCCTTTGCAATAGTAGTTTTAATAAAGGGAACTATCTAAATGAGGTCTTTAATAAGCAATTAAAGACTATAAGACTTATAGAGAATCATAAAGACATATTTAAGCGCCTATTTATTCTCTAGACATTATTACATCTTCCTTATCATTATACAAGTGTCTATAGCAATTCCTAAAACCTTTACCTAATTATTACTAAGCTATTAACTAATCTATTAAAAAACCTATTATACGAAGAAGGTAGAATCGAGTGTAGTAGCTAAAGCATTATAGTTTATAAGGAAGAAGGAGCTAATACTAAGGATTGCGATAGAGAGGTTGATGATTTAATTAGAATTAATATTAGTTGATTCATTAAGAATAAAGTAATATTTTTTATATTAAATGAGAGAGGCATCGATCTTGCTTTTAACCTTATTATAGATCTTATCTAGTAGAATACTACTAATTTATTTAAGAAGGGGAGGTTAATAAGTATTACTTGATAATAACTAGATAAAATCATATATATAAGGCTTATGAAATAGACTAAATAGTCAAGTACCTATAATAATTGCTTTTGCAGCCTTCTTATCTAAGAGCTTCTTCTATGAAGGAGTGATAATAGACATAGAAAGAGTAGGTTAAGCAGCTAAGAGAGATTAAGCTATAAAAGTAATATCATTATCTCAATTTAAGGCTCTCATTTTGTTAAGATAAGGCTAGTATTAAATAAGGTGTTAGAATTAGCAGGTTATACCCTAGGCTATTATTTGCTAATAGTTTATATATTAGTAGCATCTTTATCAATACTTAGGAGAGTCGTAAGTATAGAATTCAGGTGCTATAAGCCTTTTCTTATTAGCTAGGGGAGGCATTGTGATTAATTTAATAGTATTATAGAAGGTAAGTTCAATATTATTAAATGAAGGATTTTCGGATTGTGGGGCTTAGCACGTCCATTTCGGGCTAGCCCCACCATATTAGGCTTAGTCTTATGTCATGTGATTTTTTTAAAAGCTTGTATATATCCTTATTAAATATATTGATACAGGAAACATACCTGTTTTTAATGATAAATACGTATTTATCGATGCCCTAGTACCATGAACCACGGCCATGGCGCTCTTCCTCTCAGCCACTCCCCTAACTTTTCTTCATATCGCCATTCGAGATATACTTCCCCCCCCTTAAATAAAAGTTAATGATCCTTCGCCCTACCACGTAAACAAGGGGAGTCAGCAAATGGTATCACTACGTTTAGGGCCTAGGGGGACCTTACAAGGACCTTACAAGAACCTTCACCATGAATGGCAAGGGCATCTAGCCACTCAGTTCTGCGGAGTATACTCCGTACTCCGTAGAAATCTACATTTTATGGGGCAAACCCACAAATGTTCTTCATTAAGAGGGGTGCAGAGTATTACAGAACTCACAAGGTTTATATCCGTATCACCACGAGGTTCACAGTTCAGCATGTGAAAGCTTACTGACATATTAGAACGATCACGCTATATAAAGATCGATCTCCACATAAGTCGAACTTTTTTGTTAATTGCGCACTTTTTCTGACTTTTATACAAGCTCAGGTGTTTGTAGTGTTGATTTCTTTTTACATTAAATAATCGGCTGTTTTTTGCACAACGGCCGCCCTTGATCGGGAGTTCCTTCAAAACCAAATCGGAAGCTTATATTAATCAACTTTGAAAATCCGTTAACCAACAGACATTGAGCAGAAATTACACTCAATACTTTGATTTATTACCTTACTACAGAGTGCTTTGTTTTGATTAAACAGACGTACAAAACTATTCCATGCTTCCTTTTTTTTACCTCATATCAATTAGGAAGAATTGCTCTCCTCATCACGAAGTTACGGTAGTCAGTTTGCCGGGTTCCTTCATGATTGTTCACTCAGTCTTTGTCATAGATGCCATATTAGAAGCCATCCGAATACCCATGGTATTTCCGATGTTCTCTAGCGTTTTCACTGCAAACCTGTGGACATGTTCTGGCACAAGCGTGCTACAGTACCAGCCACGCAAACTGGAAATACTGGGACAGAAATAATCAGAGACTAACCTTTCTCAATTGGGCATCTGGTATGTTGTGCTTGACGCATATGTCAGTAGTCATCTCAAATTAGTCTCCAAACGTCGGCTTCGTTGTGCACCATCTTCGGTCACCGTTGACCCGAGATAGGCCATGTGGACAATGAGTAGCTCGTTGGCCAGAATATCTGTGACACCATGAAAAGCTCTTCTGGAGGCAATCTCCCACATTTATAATCGTGAAGTTCCAACTTTCTGGGAGTGATGCTTCGAAATCGTGGTCCGTGGAGTTCGCGTTCCAGAATCAGGGCTTCATGGAAGATACAGGCTGACGCGATTCAAGAATTATTCCTGATATTCGAGCTCCAATTGCCGCACTGGAATAGAATCTTACCAAAATGTTTTGCTGGAGTGTCCGGATCCGGTACAGGAAGAGATTTTCGATGGTTTTAGAGGTCTAAAGTCAGTACTAGTTCTTCGGGGAGGCTTCATGGGTCATACCAGTACATGATTCAGCTGATTGTTCGCTCAGGTTACTTTCGGTCACTGAAAGAGGAACTAGCACACCCGTTAGAGATATTTTATGTACTGCAACTTGGTCAAAACATCGACTTCATTCCAAGACCAGAGGGATATCGTACAATGCACAAGGATAACTGCGCCTGCATCCTGATTCCTGTATATCGTTTGGATAGTCGTGCATTGATATACTTCAAAAGTGCTGCTGCGCCTTCAAAATGTGTGCCCCAATCTCCTGAACTTTCTGCATCGCTGTTTGCTGTCCAAAGAGCCCGCGTCAGCGATGTCTATATTTACACTTATTTCGTCACTTACTTCATACACTGCAATCAGCATGACAGTTTTTGAACATTTTTCATCTAAATCTCTCTTGGAAAGATCCGTTAATGCTTTCATGATATAGACCAATGTCGATGCGTATTAATTCCCTCCTCGTAACGATCAAGTGGTTCTTGTTCTTAGTGGCATTGTAAAGTCCAGCGGATTCAACCGACGACAAGATATCTGCGAACATCGGACTGTTTATTTGGTTTTGACCACATAGGGGGAGAAGCTGGGCGTTGCTGCCGTCCTCTGTGCAGACGCGGGCAAAGAAAAAACGTTCAACCTTGTCGTCCGGTATGGAGTTGGAAATGTTGAGCGAGGAATCGATGGATTTTGCCGAGACCGGGCGAGAAATGAGGGGCTTTTCGAGCTCTTTCTACTAGGTGTAGATATCTCCCAAACGTCCCAGAGCAATTGGGGTACATTGATCCAGAATTCCATCTTTCTGCTGGCCCGTCTGTTGGTCTGAAGTGTAAATTTTCCGTATTGCCTCCGAATTTCCATCTCTGAAAGCCAAGGTCAGTTGATCTCGGCACCCTATACAATCTTTTATTCTCAGTTTCACGTCAGAAGAGGGGGTGATTGAAGTAACGTGACTTCTATATTGCGGGGCACAGCTTCCCCTAGGTCTTCGGGCAAGCTCAGAGTAGTCCTTCTAGCGCTAGCATAGCGCCAAAGCGGACTATTATATGCCTGAGGACCTAAAGGATAGCTGTTGCGCTCCCTTGAGGAGGGAGGCATATAGTGCAGTGTCTAAGCATAAAAAGGGGGATGGTAGGAGGGGCAAAAAAAAGCTGTTTTCGTATGAAGTTGCAGATAGATGCAGAGAAGCTGTAGAAAGCAACGTGTTTTGTCAGATTTGTTACTCTAGCGTTTCGCTAAGAACCCCCTATGCTGGTCTATGTAGCAGCTCAACCCTCACAAAACACAACACTCGTTGTGTCTCATGCGTGTTAGCAAGCGGGTTCTTTTACAGGTCGCACTGGAAAAAATGTAAGAATCTTTCATGGAAAGATTAGAGGAGAAGAGATTGCGCTATTATACTATGCAATGGCATCGGACGATTAAGCTCCGACTGTTGCTCCATCACGTGCTCGCAATGCATTCCCGTTTGGGACAGACAACAAGAATCTGTATACATATGTGGAGACCGCGTACCTGTGTGTACTTTGATAGGCTCTTCTTCACAGCCCTCCTTTCTTATATGTTGGAGTCCTGGCTGCTTTGGGGCGGGTCGGCGGAAAATGCAGGTCTGCTCCGATGTGTGTAGAGGATGATAAGTGGTAAGATGAGATGGGAGGTATATATATATATATATGCAGCTACTGTTTTCCTTTACTGCTTTATTGCATTCTTCTTCTCAATCTACTTGCCTTCTCATCCAGCAATCGTCAGATAAATCTTTAACGAAATTTCATTCCGGCGCACCTGAACCATCTCCTCACATATATCATCCAGTCTCCATTCAATTCCAGCATCATATCATGTCGCAAACCAAATCTCGTTATGCTTACGATCCCAGCCTCGCGACAGCCATCGTAGCCGCGGCCTTGTACACCTTAGCCTTCGCCTTGACGTTCATTCTATGGCTTACATACAAAGCCTGGGTATGGGCCGTGATGGTGGTTGCAGCTGCTATGGAGAGCATCGGATATATCGTGCGCTGCCTATCGACGCAGAAACCGGATGACAAGGTCCTGTATGTGCTTTCGTTTGCGCTGATTATCCTCGCTCCTGTGTTGATGGCCGCGGCGTGTTATATTGTTTTTGTAAGTGCGCGCGCTGACGTCTATATTCTCGGACGTCTGTCTTGAAAGCGAGAGAGAGAAAATCTCATAATCTGATCTGATATGCAGGGACGGATCGTATACCATGTCGTCCCATCCGAGGCGCGAACAACCCGCCTGCTCTGGGTTTCAGCCCGTTGGTTAACTCCCATCTTCGTGCTGTGCGATATCGGTAAGTCTCGCCTCTTCCCATCACATTCAAACAAAATCCCAAAACCTCCTTGCATCCATCTCATCTCATCTCATCTCATCTCATCTCATAACCAACACCCAACAGTTGCCCTCTTACTCCAAATGGTCGGCGCGATCAAAATCACCAGTATCAACCCCGGCGACTCCGACGCAGCCTCGAAAGCACACAAGGGGAAAAACATCGCCGAGATCGGTGTAGCGGTGCAACTTGTATGTTTCGGGCTGTTCAGCATCATTGCCGTACGCTTTAGTTTCACGTCTAAGCGCTTCATTAGGAGCTTTAACGAGGCGCATGTAGACGGCACAGGTGCAAGAGAGGGCAAGTATTTCGTAATGCGAGAGGGGAGCCGGGAACGGAAACTTGACAGGAATTGGCAGGCGATTATTGCACGTTACGAATCTGACTTCTGTTTTGATCTTGGTATGTGTTGAGTTTTTCTATCTAAACAAGCAGTGAACCCGGTTGATGTGCCGTCTAGGAATGCTGACTGGTTCTGGTATATCTAGATTCGATCGGTGTATCGGATGGTTGATTTTGCGCTTGGGAGAAGTGGATATACGGAGACGCATGAGTGGTGGTACGTTAGCTATATAGCCAAAGTTCTTTCTCCCCTCCAGCCAGCTTTCCACTAACAGATGCCAAAAAAGCATGTACGTCTTCGATGCGCTGGTCATCTTTCCCGTGCTTGCCTGCTTTGTTATATGGCATCCAGCGAGGTATCTTCCGTAACTCGGATTCCGTATTCCTAAAGCTGCTCGCTAGCGGTATTATATTGAAAAGGGGCCGGTGGGGGTATTGAGTGAAACGCAGATAATGACGCCTGGTTGGGTGGAATTGGAGGCTGGAAGGTAGCTATAGAAAATAGGGGAGTATTGATGACTAGGAATAGATCTGATTTCACATATCTTCATAGAGTGAACCTCGGATTTTCAACTCATAGGGATATTCTTCACTTCTTTTCACGGACCTCCTCTTCACTTCATGAAGCTTCATACTTCATCGTTCATTATAGAGACCTACCCGCCCCACAGCAATACCCAGGCTCTTTTTTTCAGCGAGCGAAAACTTACTTACGGCCTTCTCTCGGTCCATAACACGCTTTTGCAGAGTAGACCCCCAAAATTTGTGGGGGAAAACCCCCTTTTCGATAGATCAGTTTTATGACAATAGCAAGACCTTCAATATCAAGAAAGGAAGTTCAGAACCCTAAAAGCCCTAGCTTATATTCATAGATTCACAGCCCAAATATGCGCAAAATCACCACCTACACAACCACAACCACAACCGGCCCGCCCCGTCCCCTTAATCACCCCACCCCCCCCCGCTTCCCTCACAATCCGCTTACCTATTCATTTCACAAAAACCGCATATCTACCTACCCACCCATCTATACAAAACCCTGCTAAAATATAATATAACAATAGTAGATTTACAATTTGATTCTAATATAATTTATTCGTCTCTTGAAAGTTTAGAAGAAAACCTAAGGATTCAAACGTGTGAGAGGGCAGTGATGTCATATGTGTGAATCACATGATTCACCCCCCTGAATTCACACTTGGAGGGTTGGGAATTAATATATGTATGACGTGACGTATGTTATAATAAAGGGTGGTTGGATAAGGGTGTGGGGAATAGCTACCCCCGAGCTATGCTTGCTTCCTTGGTTTAGTATTCACATTTTTAGAAAAGCTTGATACTAGCACTTTTGATTTCTAATATTTCAGATTTCAGAGACAATAAGAATGGGGGTTTTTTGGGGGAGTTAATATTTTCATCAAGTCTTTTACATGCGTTCTCTCTCATAATGTAGAATTGAATGATATTGCATTAAGTGACTAGTCAAACCTAAGTACGCAATGTCCCGTCAAAGTACTGTGGTATTACGCCATAAAAAACCCCCAGCATTTTCTAACTCCCGAGCTTCATATCGACATGCATTACGCGATTGGACCTTCTGCAATCTTCTCGCTCTTCGCGATGATTGGGGGTGGCTTGGGGATGTTGCGTCGCAAGATATGTCGCTTGAAGAAGTAAGGCATCCACACGGTAGTCTCGTAATGGAGGAAATCCTTCGTTGGGACCAAGAAAACCTCTGCGAGGAGCGGTTAGTAGGTGGCTATATCACTCAAGGGGGCTGGTACTTACGATCAATTTCTTCGAGGGTGAGCTGCTTCGTCTCTCGCACGAAACAGAAGATCATAACCCAGGCTACAAGGTTGAGCCCGGCATAGAAACCGACTGGATTTGGAGTCAGCGAATTGCCACGGATAGGGATCCAGCATATTCTACTTACAAGCACCCGTATGAGTCATGACTGTCTGCATTCGAGGGAATGTCAAACTGAGAATACCAGCTACACAAGTTGTTAGTGGGATATTAAACATGTTTGGTGGAACGCTTACCGAAAGTGTTGTTGATGCAAACGGCCCAAGCCATTCCTTGCTCACGCTGAATGGTAGGGAATACCTCAGCGGAGTACTGGAAAGCGACGGGTCCTTCTCCCAAGGAGTAACAAATGGTGAAGAGGTAGACGAATCTAGGTTTGAAGAATTAGTAGTGTTCATTGGCAAACACCTTTGATAAACTTACAAGATGACTGGTCCGATTTGTGCAGCTTGGCTACCAGTTGTTTTAAGAAGAGACAGACCAGCAGCTAGAAGGAAGATGCACATAAGAGGGAAAGTCTTGGCACAAACATTAGTTACGATCTTGCATGAAGGGTCGGAGGCACTCACAATCAACGTCAGAGTTCTTCGGCCTTTGGTATCGATCAAGAACAGAGTAGGGATAGTGAACACGACCTGAATGGCACCATAACCAAGAGACGCGTACAAGGCCTGAGTTGGTGAATAACCAACTTGTGTGAAGATGGTTGAACTGTAGAAAGAGATGACTGCAAGGTGTTAGAAAACGTGGCAGAAGAGCGAGACGAGAGACGACTTACCGTTGATTCCGCACATCTGTTGAGCAAGCATGACAGTCGAGGCACCGTAGTTGGCACGTCTGATCCTAGGAATGCGGAAGCAATCCCACATACGGGTGAAGTAGTTCAGGCCACCTGCCACTTTCAATTCCTCCTCGTAAATGACGTACGAGTAGTAGTAATCTCTGGCACCGATAATGGGATGAGCACGCAATCTTGCCATGGATCGGAAACCTTTGGCGATTTTTCCATGCTTCATGAGCCAACGAGGGGACTCGGGACAGAACCAGATACCGCAGAACAAGATGAAAGATGGAATAAATGCGGAACCGAGCTGGAGACGCCATGCGATGCGACCGGTATCCTTGACAATAACATTGGCAGCAAAGCCCAAGAAGATACCTGTGGACAACGATTAGCAAGGTCGCTCGACGAGCCTAAATAAGCATGTGAGCTCACCAGCTACAACCCAAAGTTGCCAGAACATGACAAGAGCTCCACGAATTCGTGCAGGGGCCATTTCAGCCGAGTAGATGGGGACTGTTGCGTTCTTTGCACCAATGCCGATACCCATGACGAATCGTGCCGCGAACAGTCCTTGCCATGACCGTGCGAAACCAGAACCAATTGGGGTGGCAGTGAGACAGGCAGCAGTGAGAAAGATCTCGCCTCTTCGGCCCAAGTACTTGTTGAGTGGATCGACGATGAAAGCACCACTGTTAGCCAGATCAGTGTTGTTCATACATATGAGGGTAGGAGAATAATGTGCTCACATGAGACCGGCGGTCAAAAAGATGATAGCATTGACGAGTCCCACGATCCATTCATCTTTTCCCTTTCCGTCAATTCCAAACTCTGTAGGGAAGGACAAATTGGCACCATTGGAACCAGTTTGATCCCAACCTTGGGTGGCAGCTCCCATGGCACACAAAGCAATGGAATACCAGAGCATCTTGGGACCGTGCCATTTGTGCTCTCTTTCATATATGAGGGCAGCACGCTCATCCTCTGTAAGCTCGGTAATCGACTCGAAATCGGTGCCGGCGCGCGCAACGAGAGCGGCGCGGCCAAAGAGACCAGCGTGCTCAGGCATGCCATTCTGCTCGGCAAAGCCTTGGGCATCTAGGACGGTCTGCTCTCGGGTGAAGTGCTGTGGGGGTGGAGAATGTTAGTATCATATCAATGCGACAGGTTACGATGCGGGAGTTGCAGTTGAAGCTCAAGCTCAAGCTTACCTTCAACGGGTTCAGCACAAGGTTGAGGCCGGCGGCGGCGGTCTGGGGCCGACCAGTCGCGTCAAGCTCTGGCTCTGGCGAGTGAGAGGCGCCGGTCTCCTTTTCATTGTGAGAAGAGAAGGGCGCGTCGGCACCTGATGTAAATGCCTTTTCGTCAGACATGATGTCTAAGAGTGTTGCGACAAGCTGAAGTGCGAGTGACACCAAAAGAGAAGATGTGTTGCTGGCTGGTTGGTTGGTGTTGCTGACTGCTTACTGCAAGGGGAGGGAGGAGAGAGCTCTGGAATGGAATGGAGTGGAGGGGGGGAGCGACCTTCTAGTAGTCGACTCTTCTTTGTCCCACATTTCAATTCACATTCTTCTTCACGTGCACCCTCCCAACGCTCGCATACATTCACCCGCCCCCCGTTGGCGGGACGGGGACCCCGTTCATTCGAACCCCTGCTCTGCTGTTCACATCTCCACGACTCCACGACTCCACGATCCAGGCCGTGCCGCACAAACGTCTGTTGCTGTTGCGGTAGCGGTTGCATCGGGGTCAGCAGCTTGTTTAGGCAAAAGAGCAGCGCCGTATCATCTCATCCTCTAGGCCTGGCTCTACCGAGTAGCTCTAGTACTAGGGAAGCCGGCTCTACCATCAGCCACTTAATCATTTCATTGGCTGACAGAAGCTCAAGGGGGCACGGACAGTGCCTGTCCGACGGTGGCTTGAGTAGCGCGAGTAGTCCCGTGCGACTTGGGGACTTGACAATTCTGGAAACCAATGACTGTTCGTGGTTCAGCCTCTACGAGTCTACCTCCGTACTATAAAGCGCACCAGTATCAGGCTGCCATTTAACAGACTCTCCACTGGCTGCGCTAGATGCCAGCATCCCTCGTGGTTGGTCGTTAGTCTTGCCTCTCCCGGCTCTCGTGGTGCCATGGTGCCAGGGGTCAAGACCCTGTCTCCCGCCAAGAAGCCACGCCAAGAAAGGAGCCAAGAGCGAACAGAGTGGTGCCAGAGTGCAATCAGAAATCCCAGACCCCGCAATGACATTATTCTCTACATGTAGGCCATCCTTCGTTCAGGTGATTCTACCTTCTAGGTGCTTTGCTTCCCACGATACCGTACCATCCATAAGGACTACTACTATGCTATAGTACAGATCTCCAAGGCTTGCCATCCACCGGCTCTGTTTTAGAGTTATTATTAGGGGATATCGCCGATGGATCGAGCAACAGATACAGTAATCCTCGTGACAATCCCCGTAGAGTGATTAAGGTAAGGCGGGGTCGCTTAAATCGCCTATCCGCGGGGAGGAGGCGGGGTGGCTCAGCCTGTGATTGGTGAGGATGCACATGCTGGCCCTGGCTCAATGGCATTTAACCCTTGCATCCGTCTAGCGCCAAGGAATCCCCGGCTCGTACATTACCGTACGGACCGTAGGAATCAAGAAAGAAATGAATTGATTTGACGCCACGCACAGTAGGAGCCAGGACTGCTGATCTGTCTGAAAATAATACTTCCTTTGTGGCAATCAGAGAACCTGAAACATAATCGCGAATAGAACATCGCATCACGCGCTCGAGCTCCTGGGGAACGGCGTGACTTACGAGTATCCCAATCCTGTAAGTTTGATGATCTGATATGGTGTGCAGCTGTACGTAATATTCTCTGGGGATGGATTTCTGTGGATTCACCCCGATACTTCGTAACTGAGTCTATTCAATGGAGCTCTTTAGTGGGCACGATGCTTCTCGGTATGCATCGCCAACAGTCTCGACCACCACCAACTGAGCTGCAGCAAAAGTCACGCGATTGACTGTGGGGATTACGGAGTATCCACCTTAGGGATAGCACTTCCGTACTCCGTACCTACCCAGACAGAGTTTTGTAGACAATACTAGGGCTTATCCTTGCAAACCATGTGCTTCAGAATGAGATTATGCATCAAAAAGTCTATTGCGCATATTTATATCAACGTTTCTTGCTGCCCAACAAGATGCTTAGAAATGGGCCAACTGACGCACACATTTTCCTCTAAATAGAAAACTTGGTATAAAATGCCTTGGTCACCAAGCCTCAACTTGAGGCCTCCTACTCCTACTTCGAAGTAAAAGGTCAATCGCATCAGGATGTAATAACATAGGGGGGGGGAAAGGCAATTGTAACTCCGATAGTGATTGCGGCCTTCTCCACAAAAAAAACCCAGTGCAGATTACGTGATTAATAAATATATGGATTTAAAAGCTCTTAAAATCGAGATATTTACAGCTAGAAGGTTACTTAATAGAATCATCTTCAATACGACCCTAAGACGTTTGTGGTTCTCTTTTTTACTTGCACTTTCATAGAGTTAGTATTCTTTTGATTACGTTTGCATCTCGTTCTCACAAGTCGAATTCGCGAGTTTAAGTGAAGTGTAGAATGTAACTATTGTTTCCAATCCACAGACTTCATGCATGAATACTCGTCCCATCTTATAACCCTCAAGTTGGATGCCTTGAGCTACTACCATTATTCCCAGGCTAAAATACGCCTCCGACAATGTGGCTTACCCATCTTTCCATTGTTCACGACTTGTGGGTCTGAATCCACCGCAAATTTTGAATGAAAACGCTTGCTAGCATGTGACCTGTTTTGCGGATGCGGGCAAGGCTTGTTTAGATATTCCCCGCCACTCCAACATACTCCGTTAGTTAATTCCGGGTCCGGGGTAGTCGATCCTTTGACCGATATCATTGGTCGCTTCTTGAGTCGGTTTTCCCTTGGATGCAGCGTGACGGGCAAAGAAATATTACCGGGAACGTACGACGCCACGTGAATCATTGGAATAGCATAGCCATATCCGTCTAGGACTTGACTTCCGTTCTTTCAACAGATCCACGTTTTTTCTTTGATCCTTCCTTCTCTCATGCTTAATTGAAATTATTAAATGTTGCCAATTGAAACCCCGGATTGTTCAATCGAGCATGGATTCTCTTTGACGTACTTGATAGAGTATTTAAACTATTACCGTAACCCTGGGAAGGATTACCGCTAGATCCTCCCGCAGCAGTCAGCGAGCGAGCAGCGGCACAGACAGAACCATAAATATCTCAACCCCCTAGTAACTTACGAAGTAGATTTTACCATCCCATAGACCTGAAACCCCCTTTTCCGCTCAACAAAGGATTTAATCACTTTTTATTTAGGAAACAAACCCCGAAAGAAAAACATGCCATGCCAGACTGCCAATGATGTATGCCATGCTAATGATACGTGCCATGCCAATGATATGTGCCATGCCGATAAAATGAACTTTTACGGAGTCGGATCCATCGGGATGAAGGATCTTTGCAATCACCGACATCGCAGCACATGTTTGCTTGCTTGCGGCGCGCAAATGAAAAGCTAGCTGGAAAGTTCCGCGTGCATGAGATCCAGCGAGTTTGTTTCAGCATATCTCCATGCTCTGTATGCTGCTGGTTTTGTGGGTCACGATAAGGAATTCTGTAGCACCTCCTGAACCTTAGCGAAGTAGGTAAAGGGGGACGGTTATGAAACTCACTGAGCTACCAGTATATATATGAAATGTTCTACTATCTATATAGATAGTTGAAGTAATTAGTTATAAGCTTCAAATAATGAAATTCGATACTTAAAAGATAACTAATTTTTGGTATTCTAAGAATTCTTTCTTATCTGATATAGACACGGATCTTCTAGCACCTTGGCACCTTGGCGACAACTTGCCGCCGGCAAGTAGGACATGCCAAAAATTTATTAATAAAATAACCTTCCTTTACCCATAATTACTACACCAGATAGATAGATTCGGCCAAACGAACTATCAATTCCCCCGAGTTATAGTGAGGTATTATTTCTCTGGGGTACATGTTATCGACCGGTACATACGATAAGTAGACATGTGATAGTAAGTGAGAAACTCAAAAATTGATTGCGAAAACTTTATAAGAAATGCTTGAAAATGCTTATTAATTCGATGAATGAATGGGTGTGGGAGAACTGCTTTGTTACATAGTACAAGCTGATAGGTATCTTGTTTGTTGAAGAGGAGAGGAAACCTGATAGTGGGATAGGAGGGGGGGGTGGAGAGAGAGAGATTGAGAGATTATGAAGCTGTGAACAAAGACCTCTTAAACAGTGAACAGTGTTGATAATAAGTATGTGGAAGTAATTGTATTGTAGGTAAAACGTGAATTAGATCTCACGATTTGCAAGACAATCAATTAGCATACAAAATCAGTACGTGACGGCATTTCTTACAAAACTCTCCTATTCATTGCACATATCTACTTCTAAATCTACAGCTCTCATCCCCCACCCGCCTTCACAACAACAATCCAAGCCCCCGGACTCACCACACTCCCCGGTCTACTAGCAATAGCCTCAACCCTCTTCCCCACC